>JACXGJ010002167.1:0-50000 GCA_016801105.1 Esox niger | reverse complement strand
TCGAGCACACTGCACTTTTGCGTGCCTCGCTTCAAAGCGTCCCTGGAAACACGTGCGCCCAAATGCAGAAAGTTCCATGTGGCGAAGAAACGGTTGTAGGATTAACAGCGTAAAAAAAAGATCAGTGGCATGAAAACAGCATTTTGTCACCACATTATTGATGGTGACAGCACCGTTTTTTTTATTAACCAACACTTAGCAGGTGCCACCAGCGTTTGACACACGTGACATGAAGTGCAGCGTAAATCCTCCTTTCTCTGTTCCACATCTGCCCGCTCAAAGTGAGTCGGTCTGTGTTTGAACCGATCACGAGAGCAGGATACAAAATGAATGTCTGAACCAAACCCAAAACCCAGCCCGCCGCAGGTCCATAGTATATGTCTGGGTGTTAATAGCCGGGTCGCAGTTCCAGCACTACTATAGCATGCGCGGTCAGGTTAACGGTCCGTGCTCTCAGTGGATATGGACCGTACCTCGCTCACCGACCCAGTCACAGGCACTTAGCTTCTGATGAATGCCAATGTTTTAATGTGCTACCGTAAACGTAACGGCCCGGCGGAAAGCCAGCGAGACACCTCACGTCCTCTCTCAGCCCGTGCTTGGCATCGCAGGCGGTCCTGGCCTTCCTTCCTGGTCACTCCGTCTTCCCGGTTGGTCCCAGGCACTGCCCCGATGTGAGGTGTGGGCATCGTCACGTCCAATCCTCTGCCCCGGTGTGAGGTGTGGGCATCGTCACGTCCAATCCTCTGCCCCGGTGTGAGGTGTGGGCCTTGTCACGTCCAATCCTCTGCCCCGGTGTGAGGTGTGGGCCTTGTCACGTCCAATCCTCTGCCCCGGTGTGAGGTGTGGGCCTTGTCACGTCCAATCCTCTTCCCCGGAGGTGCCCCCTCCGGAAACTTGCGTTTTCGTTACAGTGAACGTCGATTGATTTCTTCACAAAGTCGTTATTAATCCCGCTGTCATTGGGAAAAACGGAGGGACGTTGGTGTCGAAAGTCTCGCCACCAGAGGTTCGGTCCAGTCGGTGCTGGGAAAACACCTAGGCACCTAGGCACTTATACCAGGTATTGTTTGGTACATTGCTGGTTATATGTTTCTAATTGTGAGGGGGGGCTGGCCTGCAGAGGTCTGCGATCTTTAACAGTTACCACGCCTCCACGGCATGTTGTGGTCGTCCCCCTCCACTCGCGTTCCGCTGGCGGTAATTTCCGGCGTGTCTTACGCGACACATGGTTCCCACACTCCGCTGCTATTCTTAATCCTTTCAAACCTGTTTAACTTTGGGACGCCTGGAATCAAATACCAGCGGCCTCGCTTCAAAGCCCAATGCACAACGGGGTTGAACTGTTGAAGACCAGAACCAGCGATACATCTGCGCTGGGGAGCCAATGTGTGGAACTCGCCAATGTGACGGGAAGGATTGATTTAGCGTCACATTGGCGAGTTTTAACGTGTCGCACTCCCTCACCCACTGCCATAGATAGGGCCTGGAAGTAGCTGTTGCTGTCATGCAGATTCTATGGTGTTTTCCACATTGCTAAGGAGGTGGAAACCTCTGGGTTCTTGTAACAGTCATTAGACAGGGAGCCAGCTTCAAATCCCTGCCTTTAGGACCAGACTCCACCGTGACCTTTAGGCTCAGACTGTTGAGATGAGTGTGACCGGTGGAGGACAGGTGGGGATGTCATCACGTTGAAGGACCGCCTGTGTGTGTGTGTGTGTGTGTGTGTGTGTGTGTGTGTGTTCGTCATCCTCCACAGACTCTTGACCCTTTGACTTGGCTAGTCTAGCATTGCAGAGGGCCTGTTGTCTTGTTAGCGAGCTGCTGATGGCTCTGACGTGAGGTGAAGAATACAGGCTGCTTCAGGCCCGTCTCTGGCCAGCTCCACCGAGGGACCTGCCAAGCTGTTAACTCAAGCTCCGTGGAGAGTCCTAACGCCCGGCAGCAGAACATTCGACCACTGTTTTCGTCCCCACCCAAAACTGACTAAGTCCCCGGGCGCCATGTTGGCATTGCCCACAGTTAACACTGACGGGTAGAAAGCGGAAACTCACTGTCCAGTGACAACTGTGAAATCATCTGAGATGGAGCTAAAGTGTGGATTAGGTTGGACCTGCGCCAGGCCTGAGGAACGACAAGAGGGAGTTTGGGTTTTCTCAGACTCTAACTGTAGTGAATAGATTCTGAGAGGCGCTGGGATTGTTTTCTCATCCTTTGTCTCGTCTCCCAGGAAAACCATCAACAGTTCCACCATCTCTCCCCCGTCTCTCACCCTCTCTCCAGCTCTCTTTCGGGGGGTGTGCTATTGCTAGTGGTCCGCTTCATCGAGCCCAGAGCTGTGGGGCTAGAGAAAATGCCCCAAGCATTGCCGGGTCTCGGGCGCTACGCTAGCTGCTCCTCGCGTGTTCCTGACACCCCAACCAGTGTAAGACCCTCCTCCCCATGTCACCCTCAATACCATTTACCCTTTCCTTGTGTTTCCTGTTTTCCCTGTGTCTCCCGTCTCAACGCCTCTATTCCCAGTCTTCCTCCTGAGCCCTTGACTTCGCTGGCATGTCGCCCTGGCAGCATTCTCTCCTCTTCTTCCTCCCCTGGTCCTGAACGATGACTGGGGCCCTTGTTGAGGTGTTGCTGTTTTGCCTATTGGCCGGGGCCTTTTTGTGAGTGGCCCCTTCAGCCTTCTTCTCCTCTTTGAGTGTCCGTCTCCACCCCCTCCTTCTACACCCCGCCCCCCTCCCGCCCCCTCTGGCACAAAGCGGCTACCGGTCTGCGGGGCCATACGTCACATACGTCCCCCCTCAGGGCCTTATTTAGGGCCCTGTTCCTGGCTCCTGCATGTCACGGCTTAAACAGCGTCCAGGCCAGGATAAAAGAGAGGGGAGTGGGCAGCCATTCACCAGTCAGCCAGAAAAAGAGAAAGAGAAGTAAGAGAAGGAAAAAAAAGCGAGAGCTCTCGCCGTGAAACAATGGCTCTCAGCTCGGGTAACATTTTGAACTGTTAAAAGTAGTGCGATTGTGAAGAGGCAGAGTGACTATTCACCCACTCAGAGTGGCCTCAGTTCATCAGGCTTTATTAACAGCGTGAATGTGTTCGTTTGGCTGGAGGGGACAGTGGAACAGAGCCAGCCAGCCCCACACAACGTCGCCTCTGTTTCCACTTCCCCCACACCCCCGGGCTCACACTGGCTCACAAACGCGCACGCACGCACGCACACTTTCTCAATGTCTTTTCCAATTCCTCTTTCTACATCTCCACCTTTTTCTCTCTCTGCCCAGACACATTAACAAATACAAGCTTCTATAAAACGTCTCCTGGACACTATTCCAACAACAGCGCCAATAGCCTGACTGGCTGCGTACCGGGCAGGAAAAAGCAATGCCATTCATGCCATTGTAGCCTGTTCCTGGTCAATGTCGTCTTTTTTTGTGATTTCATTTAATAAGGATGACTCATGCACTTTCATGGGCTTCAACTGTGCACTGTACCTGAACACCACATGAGTGAAGTCACCTGGCTCGGCTTTACTGTTACACTGTTACCCTTACAGAGTTTAACTGGATGGTCCGGAGATCCTCTCTGTGGGGTCGGGGCGTTTCTGGGACGGCACACCCAGCAACCGTCCACTGCGTCTAAACAGGCACGGAAGACTGTGCCGGTCAGCGGCCAATCAGCCGCTGCTTCTGAGGCGACCTGTCGGGGTCACGGCTGAGAGGCCGGGCCAGTAGTTGAGAATCAGCGAGGTGTGTCCCAGCAGACGGTCCGATTTTGTCCTCTCGTCCCGGGTTGTTGGTCAGGCGGTATGAAGAGTTGGGCTGGCTGCAGATAGTGGGAGGAAACAAGATGTCATTTACAACACAATAACCCAGCGTGCGTGTGCCGTTGTGGTAGGACGGGAAAGTATTTAGCTTTTCAGGTCAAAATACCGCAAGTGCCACTATTTGATTGACATGAAGAGGGGCTGCTGAGTGCTCCTGAGTGGCGGTGAATTAGAGTGTTTAGGACGGCCCTGGGTCACGGGTTGCTGGGCCAACAATGTGGGTTTGTTTCTGTGTGTTTGTTTGTGTGTGTTTGTGTCTATGGGGACTGGAGCTGTGTTCTGTTCCTTCTGACGGAGTAGGGGGATAATTGCTGAACCCACTGCTGACAGCGAGAGTGAAACAGCGAGAGTGAAACAGCGAGAGTGAGACCACAAGTGAAACAACAAGTGAGTCAACAAGTGAGTCAACAAGTGAGACAACAAGTGAGACTGAGAGACGAAAGAAACATCCTAACCATGACTGACTGCCCGGACCCATCTGACTGGTTATGTCATCCCACTGGGCCCAGCGAGGCCCTTTTAGGCAGGATTTCTGAACAATATAGCTGTTTCGATGAAATCCAGAGGGCATGGCCTCTAAAAACAGATGCAGGCAAGTTGATTATTAATAAATAAATGAGAAAAACATATTGAAATAAATTGTCCCAAAAGGAAAGCGTTATTTGGGTTTTAGTTGTGTTTCAGTGTCATTATGTTTCAGCCTTTCTCTGTATAGTTCTGTAACTCCCCAGGGACCCAGCCATTCAGAAGGCTCGGCCGGTGTTTACTCTCTGTAGCTGTATTTAACAAGGGCTCCTAGTTATTCTACATGTAGTTCTGCGTGGCTTATATCCATGCTTATTGACAAGCACACCGTATTTATACAGCCTTACCTTAATTAGCATACAGATTTTAATGTAACCGAAACGCTTGCTGCTAAATAGGCCGCGATTCATTTGTTTGTCGGGGGGTTTTAATGTTCACGTTCCATTGTTTCATGAGGAAAGTGTTCCATTACAAAGCCATTCAGGTCATACCTTCCTATGTCTTCCATTATCCGCTTAATTAATGGATGCACTATGCAACTCCTTGGTAATTACTGTGTAGTTAGCGCCTAATTGCACCCAAGGTCAATGAATTCATTCATTTACCTGTTAGTTTATCTGGCCATTAGACTCATTTACGGCGGTCTGCCTTATCTGGTCCTGCACTCACCACTGACCTCAACGCCCGTCTTCGCCACTTCAATCAGAGGCACTTTCATTGGTCCTTTGCAGACATCGACTCTCTCCCCAGACAAGGGGATGGTGATGACAGTAAGGAGGGGGTTGGAGACACGAAAAGGGGCCCTTGGTGGTGTCGGGGGCAATGCTTGGTTGGTTGCAGGGAGCCCTGGGTGGTGGCCGTGTGACCCCGGGTGGTGGCATGGGGCCCTGGGAGGTGGCACGGAGCCCCTGGTGGCGGCGTGGAGCACTGGGTGGTGGCCGGGGGACCTCAGAGGTGGCCTGGGGCCCTGGGAGGTGTCGGGGGGGCCCTGGTGGTGGCTGGGGACATTGGGGTCCATTGAGCCTGAAGGGAGTGACTGTGTGTTGTGCGTAAACAGTAATGCGACCTTTCCCTGTCGCCCTACTGTCACTTTTTGGGGGTCACTGTGTACTACAGGGCCTCAACAGACCCTCAGATCCCTGCTTTGTGAAGCAGCATGCTTACCTTTTCTCACATTAATCTGCTGGGGACACTGGTGTCGATGGTGCCTCCTGCTCTCCTTTAATCTAGACCTTCCTTTGTTTGTGCCAGTCGACGAAAGAGGGAGGACGGGAGGGGGGGGAGGTAGGGAGAGGGCTGGGGGAGGGGGAGGTAGGTAGGGGGAAAGAGGAAAATAGAGAGAATGAAAAGCCTTTTTAAAGACGGGTCCCCTGCGATCCTTTCCGTTCCCTCTGTCTGGAGCTCAGAGATTCATCAATGTCTTATTCAAGTTCTGCCAACCCAAACCCTGTGCTTTAAGATTCAACCCGACCTGAGTAGACTGATGTGCTCAGACGCACACACACACTCAACGCACACCCACACACTCTGAACTGAGACACATTTACATGTAAAAATAATGGAATGGAAGGACAGACAGACAGGATTTGCCCACCTCCCCAGCCTGCGGAGGGTCTGAGCAGTGTGTCTGACCTGACATGGTGTTGATGTGGTGCTTGTTCTGCTGGTGGCCGGCTGGGCCTGTCCCGTAGCTGTGTGTGGGGGCCTAATCTGCTCATTAAGTCATCCGGACGGCAGTGGGCGCAGATGGCAATCTGGCACTGGGACAGGGGGCACCCCCGTCTTCTCTGTACCCCCTGTCAGGCGCGCTCGTCTCAGGGGCTCAGGCCACGTGATGCTCATTTATGCTAATGGGTCACGGTTACATCCACACTGGCACTGTGGAAGGTTTGCCACTGTCACAGCTGGGTGTGCGTGTGTGCGCGCGTGCGGTTTTTGACTTGAGGTTGATTTTTGGATTTGATTGGTTGTATCGGGTAATGTTTCCGTGCGTGCTCTTTTGTAATGTTCATCTGTAAGTACCAACACAGAGCTTTCTGTCTGCACTTTCTCTTCTCGGTCGTCACTAAACAATGATGCCAAATTCAGCAGTGATTAATAGGGAATCACACTGAGGAAACAATGAGAGAAGTGTAATGACTGTTCAGTCTCTTCACCTCTATAGAAATACTGCTTTCAGGAGACAAGGAGAGTGTCTCTCTTTCTCAGACATGGAACAATGAACCTATGCTAGGTTTACCTGAACTATGATAGATTACTGGAAAATATTTCTGGAATATATTTTCTCTTCTTTTAAAATATTTAATTATCTTCATCTCTCTCTCTCTCTCTTTTATGTGTGTCACTTTTATTTATATATATACACATATATACACACATAAATGTAATGTAATTTTCTTTCTCACCCTGTCTGTGTCTCTCCCTGAAGTGCTGTAGTGCTAAAATGTAGTTAATTTGAGTGGAAGCTTTAGCAAAGTTTACAAGACGCTGATGGACAATCACCAAAACTGACTCGGCCAGCTCGCGAAATAACAAACCATTAAAACTATTCTCGTAAATCTTGCGTCGACAAGGCAGGAAAATATGAGCAAAGTGACAAACCAGACAGAAGGCTTGAGGCGCTGGCAGCATTCAAATGACGAAAACCAGAAACCAGGATATCTAGCGCTGAAGATTACACCGGATGACATTTGAATTTCCTGATGTTCTGACTAAATCTCAGTTTTAGTCCTCTTACATTATGGAACCCTTACGTCAGCCCTTGAAGAACATGGTCTGAAGGGAAGTGCAGGGCACACCGATACACGTTGCAGTAGGACGGCATCATGGAGAATTGGACCTGACTCCTTGTGTTATATAGCCTGGAGTAGGTTCTGGAGCAGCCGTTTGATGTCTGGCCAGTGGAGAGTCTTCGGTCTGCCTGCGTGCCTGGCTCACTCTGAGCTTCCTGTTGACAGCTGTAACGGGCTGAGGGAGGTCAAGTCTCCTCTGCAGCAGATGCCCAAGGGTCACAGGGGTCACACTGCACTCTTTGGTTTATATTGTACCGTATGTCCGCGTATTTATGCGCTATTTATGTGCGCGGGGGTTGGTCGATCTATCTAAACATGTGCAGGTAGGCTGAAGTACTCCTACAGGACTCATAAAACAGACTGGTGTCCACATTCCACGTGTTCGGTTTGTTCATGGCCCTGTGTGTGTTTGTGTGTGTGCGTGTGTGAGTGTGTGAGTGTGTGCGTGTGTGCGTGTGTGTGTGTGTGCATGCGTGTGCGTGCGTGCGTGCGCGGGTGTGTGTGTGTGTGTGTGTGTGTGTGTGTGTGTGTGCATGTGTGTTTGTGTGTGTGTGTGCGCGTGCGTGTGTGTGTGTATGTGTGAACAGGTTTTACTGTATATATGGAGCAAACAGGAAAACCCAGTTAGTGGGGATATTTTCTATGGCTCAATTTTATAAAGCCTGTTAGCTTTAGTATATGCTACAGTTGGGTTTACTGTTAGAATGATAGTTTAAGGTTCAGGTCAGGAGTTTATCAGAATAGAATTTTGATCATTAGTCTGAAGTTAACGTTTGTGTCTGTGTGTGTGTGTGTGTGTCTGTCTGTGTGTGTGTGTCTGTGTGTGTGAAGACCACGAGGTGTAACTTGGTTGGATGCCCTCATTACCGGAGTGGCACCAGAAGACATGCTTGGTTTCCATCCACCATAGGGAACCCAGATCTTACAGAACATTACAATGGAGACACTGTGACATCCCATACTCGCCGCCTCTTTTTCCTCCTTCGTCCTCCGCACCTTTCTGTCCCCCCCCCCCCCGACCCATAACACTGGGTTCTGGACAATGTCTGCCCGGTGTGATGTCACACATAATTTGTATCCCTGTCGTGGATACTTTGAGTGAAAAAAAAGCTGGTATTTGTCAGTGAGGTAGAGAGGGAGCATTGCATGGTCCTGGGTCCACATGTGTGCCTAATTGGGCCATGAAGGCTGGCACTGAATATGTGACCCGAGGGAACAAAGGAAAGATCTGGACTGGCTCAAGTCGTCCTGTTATCGCGCGCGTTGGCCGAATGGATCCTTTGTCCCAGACAAACCTCCTCAGTTCGTAGCTGAGGAGAGGATTCATTACTTCCCTCTCTGTTTCGATTAGCCCGACTGTTCGCAACAGCGTCTCAGTATTCTCCCCTCTGAAACCTGACAGAAGTTGAGCTGCTCACAGTCTCCCTGTCCCTCAAGGACCTAGCCGGGTGAGTTATGGAGTTGTTCTGTGTGCGTTGGCAGCCGCGACCGAGAGGCCCGTATCCAAACAGAACACAGGGCTTCGACCAGAGCTAAACCAAGGGACGGCAGCCCACGGCCAAACATATGGAAATACGGGGTAGTTTGGTAAGCAGTAAAATGATACACGCCACAAGCTTATTCCAAACACTTAAAGCTAACTGCAGTAGGCTAGAATAGAGATTATAGTATTCGGGCAACCTATTCCGGGACAGGGGGTTGACGCGGGTAAAGATCGCCCAGGAACTGGAAAGAGTCCGTCCATCCCTCTCTTCTCCTCACACAGCAAGGGCTTCCTAAAGAACTAAACAGGTTAGGCTCTGATCTTTGTAAAGAACGGGGATTCAATTTCATCGCTGAAACATTGACTACTTCAGTCTCTGGCTGTGCTTGCTAAGCATTCACCATGGCACAAAGGATGGCATTGTACAGGAGAGACATGTTTTTTTCTACTACCTCCTTGTGGAAAAGCTTCGGCGGCGCATACTTGAAGAGGTTTATGGGAGGGATACAATTTCCCTTTATACCCACAACAATCGCGGCCCTATTGTTCAAAGGAGGCGGTCCTGTTCGCAAGCAGCCTGTCCGAAAAAAAGCAGATGAAAAGAAGGAAAACAAGTTAATTGCAATGAAATGCTAAACCTGTACGACGTGCCCATGGTCTGTTTCTCTCCTCGGCAGCCACCGTCTCCACTTCCTCGATGTTTTTGGCTCGTTCTGCAGCTGCTTTTATCTTCGGATGTTAAATTGCACTGCTCCACAACCGGTCGCCACTGTAATCAAATCTAGATGTATTTTAACTTGTGGGGTAGTGTGCGGGTGGAGGCTTTAGTGTTCTGAATGTGGGCTTCATTTCAGCGCCTCGATTGATTTTGTTGTTGCTATCAAGCTATCCGTCGCCTCTCCCTCAGGCAATCAACGACAGGCTGTAAGTGAGTGCTCTGGTCCCGTTAACCCGCACTGCACGTGGAAGAATACGTGGCCTGTACTCGGCACTGGATTTCAACAACATCTCTTGGCTTTGAACTGCGGGTCGAAAGCGAGTTCGCCTCTTCGGGCCGGCTGCCCGAGCGACGAGCAGGGTGCGTCGGATGGGGTGCGGCCCGGTTAAATGAAAGCCAGACGGTTTCGCGCGAGCCCCGCGGGGGTTAACAGTGTTGACTCCCCGGACCCAGCGCTCATCGCCCCGCCGTGGCTCCTGAGTGGCTGACGGCAGTGTGACCTCTTCTGACCCCGCATCTCTCCGTCGACGCACTCCTTCGACGGGGAGCGTGAATAAAAATGAAAAATATAAACAACTATGCATCTCCGTCGACTGAAGTCAGGCTGGAAGGTTTTAGCCGCCGGCTCTGTCAGCTCAAAGCGGTAAGAGTGCTGAAACAGCCCAAGGGCTCTTTCTTGATCCTGTTTTTAATAAAGCAGCCGACGGCTGAAGCTTCTTTGAGTCACAGGATGTGAGCCCCTCTGACGCATGAATCGGAGTGACGGAAACTTACCACGGTGGTTCTGCAACTCCCCCCTCCCTGCCCCGTCTATAACTAATGTCACTCTTTATGGCGTTGGAGTGCTCTAATATTGACCTAGCGGGAGAGGCGAGAGGCTGGGCCCGGTGGCCACTAGCGCTGCCGCAACATCCTGGCTGTGGGTCATTGTTTGCCGTTCCCTCAGTTAGAGCAATCAATTAGGACCAGGTCTGACAGGATGGCCGGAGGTTAAGTGGCCAGAGGCTGGGCGGGGTCGACTAATGCATTCTCTACCAACAGCCGTGGGTGGGGAGCCTTTTCACACGTGTGAGACGAGAAGGATTCCATCCGAGCTGTCCTGTAGTAGAGCTAGAGATATCAGTCTCCTGGATCTTGCGCTAAGCCTCCTGCTTCGAACATTAGCAGAGTTTGGCCCGCAACAGATCTCATGTTCACGACTCACGCAGCGGCGTCCGGTTTCTCTGGGAAAATGTTGTGTCTGGACTTCTGGCCTCTTGGTCAGGAGATGTTATCAGCTCTACGTTGTCCTCAGGGAGTCCCGGGCCCTGCCGCTTTTCTGTAATAAGCACCTTTTAATTTCAGATCAGTCTGATCTGGACAGACAGAACAGCCCCCCAGAAGCTCTGAACGTCTCAATCAAGCTGTGCTCTGTGTGGGGGACTGACGGTATTCACGGGCCGGGGCAGAATGTGAATGACATTGGTTTTAGACTGTAGGAAAATGAAGGCTCTGCTCTGACACCAGCATACTCGCTTACTTTGAGTCCCATCATCCAAATGCTGTGTGTGTGTGTGTTTGTGTGTGTTTGTTCATACGAGTGCTTGACCTTTTGGTTGAAATTGGCCTGCTGGGGAGAAACTCACTGTCTGACTGGAACGAAGCCAGAGAAAACAATAAAACAAGACTGGCCCTCGAGGAAGGGAAAAAAGCAAGAAAAAAAAGAGAGCGAACGAGAGCCTGGAGAGTGAAGTGGGAACGGAGAACTGGCTCATGTCAGAAAAAGGATTCACTCTGCAGCCCTATTGATTTTCCTCCGCCTGTCCTCTCCTCCCTCTCTCAGTCTTTTCAGCCCTTCCGTCCGTCGCTCTTTCAGTCAGACCCACGATGAGTCCACTCCCACAAGACCTGGCGTGAAGCTGCAGCCGGTCAGTCCGTCAACCAGTCAGCCTTGGATTTCTCTGTCCATCTCCAGCTCTGCTCGGTATAGATTCCTCCCGGGGCCCGGGGAACAAGGTAGATACTGTTACAGACCATGCAGGAGGAAGAACAGCTTGGGGTTACTAGATATGAGTGAAATCAAATCTGTCTGGCAGGCCTTTGGGCTACCATATTTCTCCCGTGTCAACGGGGAACGTCGGGTTCGACCGATTGGAATGTGCTTACAACCCGACAGATTTATCTAAAGGTTTATGAGGTAAAGTGTCCAGTTGTTCTCGCTACGAGAACTTGCCGGCGGTGATAGTGTAGAGTGTCAAGACGGATGATTTTCTGGTGTTCACCGTTTGGTTTTCCGATTACCCTGATGCCGTTCGGAGGTCTGCCTACGCGTTAACATACTGGAATCGTGGCGTATTTCACCGGTATTCACCACCCACGTACGCCCCGGTTATATGTTCTGGTAATCAGCCATGGAGACTGATGGCGCAGACTGTGCAGGCTGTCTAGAGCTACCTTCTGAAAACCGAAACCCCGCCCGAGAACCCCACCTCGCCCCGCACTTCAAAGGCCCGCGCGGCCATCGTCACGCCGCCCCAACTTTGTGCTGCCGTGTACCCGGCTTAATTGCATGGCAGCGGAGAACACGCAGAGATAATTTTGACCTTAAAGCAAACCCGGGGTTAGGACTGGTCCCCAGCTGGAGGTGCCTTGTCGTGCTGCGGTGTTAGCTCCAGCAGTGAAACAGATGGAAGCACGGCGCTGGGTGTTATCGCGCGTCTGTGTGTTTAGCGCCCGATTAAGGACCGACTTAGTGTCGAGGAGGAAACAGGCCCGCATTCTGGCGAACCGGCTCTGCGGATCATCCTGTCATGTGCACTTCAGTTTCCTTGGTTACGTCAAAATCACAGAGAATTCCAAGTTTTCTTTCTCTCTCTTTCAAACACACGCCAAGAGCAGATCTGCTTGACCGGAGCCCTTGGGCCTGGGCGACGAGTCTCTTCTAATGAGAGCCTGCAGAGCAATTACAGCCTCTGTGCTCAGCGAGTCAGGTCCGACAGACTCCCTCTTATTTCTTCACAGAGGGAATAAGAGAAAGACAGGGAGGAGGACCATCTAGTCACGTTCATTGTACTGTGAGCGGACGGCCAGGCGCGTAGACAGGCCTTGTAATTGCGTGGTGTTCTGAGGACCTGAGAGGCTCTCTTCAGCGTCTTGCTCCGACGTCCGGGCAGATGCTGTAAGCTCTGTGTCGGGGATGTTAATGCGCTCTCCCACAGGCTTCGTCATCTGGTATCAGACGGTCTGTAATTGGTTCAGCTCTGGCGGTCTAATGTTGTGGGGCTGTGCCCACCTACCTTTGTAAGCCCGGAGTGTTCGTGCCCCACCCTGATTCTGGATGGGAGTTCTGTTTGCTCTCATTTGGTTCTCGAGCATGGTGTTTGGGGTGTGCGGTGTGCTGGGGAGAGGAAGGTGCACCCAGTGTGGGAGCAGGGTTCCTCGCCTCCTCGCCCGGGACGTTACAGTGCTCGTCTGGTTGCAAGTTGTCTTGCCTCCTCCTGCCCTCCCGGCGTCCTCCACCTCCTCCTGCCCTCCCGGGGTCCTCCACCTCCTCCTGCCCTCCCGGCGTCCTCCACCTCCTCCTGCCCTCCCGGCGTCCTCCACCTCCTCCTGCCCTCCCGGCGTCCTCCACCTCCTCCTGCCCTCCCGGCGTCCTCCACCTCCTCCTGCCCTCCCGGTGTCCTACACCTCCTCCTGCCCTCCCGGTGTCCTACACCTCCTCCTGCCCTCCCGGCGTCCTCCACCTCCTCCTGCCCTCCCGTTGTCCTCCACCTCCTCCTGCCCTCCAGGCGTCCTCCACCTCCTCCTGCCCTCCCGGCGTCCTCCTCCTCCTGCCCTCCCGGCGTGCTCCTCCTCCCGGCCTCCCGGCTCCCTCCCCCTCCCAGGCCTCTCCTCTCCCTCCTAATGATGATGGATTGATCTGGCATGGCGTAAATGACTTTTTAACACCCACGCTTTTGGGGGTTCCAGGCCGTCTTTGTTGCATATGCGGGTGCGCGTGCATGTGACTGTGCGTGTGTGGGGGTCTGTGTGCCCACGTTTGTGTGTGTTTGTGCTGCAACACGCTTTCAGGATTAAACTCAAAATAGGGGCTTGGCATCGTCAGCGTCCTCCCTAATGGAATGTACCTTCAAATGACAATGCAGTGTTTTTAGCTGTGATTTGTTTTGAACTCGGTTTTTAACACACGTGTGTGTTGTGCTGAGTACGTGCTATCAGTAAATGTGTGTGTATTCACAGTGTGTGTGTGTGTGGGGGTGCGGTGGGGGGTGCATGTGGGTGGAGTTTGTGCGCCCTATAAAAGGCTGCTCACAGAGCTAATTAAAAGGCCTTCTGTAGGACAGACCCATTCATCTTACTTATGGCCCAGAGCTGTCACTAACCCACCCGGGGAAGGACTGCTTCTGGGAGAGTACAGGACACTCCGGTATGTGTGTGTCTACTTTTTACATGCGTGTGGGTTTGTGTCAGCGCAAGCAGGTGCCCATTCAGTCTGTATACGCGTTTAGATTCAATTTCATTTCACTGCTTCACTTTATCATTTTGAATTTAGCAGCATTTTTCAGTCAGTTCTACGACCATTTGACGAGAAAACGCCTACCGTCGGCTAAAGGTGATGAGAGCAATTAATGTTGAAGCGAGGTTAATGTATGCAGGATTCCCTGGTCGCGGGACACCTTTATTGGCGGTGATGAATACGTGGTACTGATCCTGGAATTCCTAATGTGTGTCTCCGGAGCAAGGTCCTCATATTAACCCTTACCCACTTTCCCTCTACTCCCTGGATGAACCTCCGCTCTGGGCTGCACTCCTACCCTCCATTTGCCCTCTCATTACCCCCACCGGGGCAGGGTCACAACCAGGGGAAGCGGGGGATTCAGGGGGTGAAGTTGTGACGGGAGGGTTCAGCGTTAATTCTGTTTCCCATCATGCCGCCGGAGTCATTTACCACTGATATTGTTACAGAAGACCCCAGTACAGCGGCTTCATTGATTCGGGGTGAGGGGGTGCGCATTCCCGCCTGCCTGATTTGGTGACCTTTGCGCGCATTAGCGCCGGGACCTCTCCGTCTGTCCGTCCGCCCGTCTGTCGCTACGGGCAGGTCTCCGTCACGGCCGGGCGGTAACGACCTGCCTATGCACACACACATCCATCAGTTCATCGGTGTGGTTTGACACCCCTTCTCCTCTGGCTGGCTGGGTGTGTGGGGGGGCACCATTGGAGGGGGTGCATTGTATTCGCGGGGGGTGAGAGGTGAAGGAAAATAGACACAGGGTATGCAGTCAGCACGACTCACTCTGGGGAAATGTCGGGAGACGAGCCGGAGTGCTGAAACGGCGGTTTAAACGCATTCTGACACACTGACTGATGATGTTTACTACAGAATGGGGTCATCCCAGCCGTTCCTCTTCAACTCGCCACCCTCCATCTCCACCAGCAGACAACAGAGGACTTGGACCAGCTGAGAGAGCTCAACGCGGCAGCCTTTTTGAAGCCCCCGAATGGCCTGCAACCATAGGGAAAGACGCGAAGCTGAAAGATATTGGCGCTAATAGCGAATGGCTGTGTCGACTCGGTCAAATCCTAGTCTTGTCGGAGCGTCGGCCAGCGATTGAACTAGAGACTGCTGTTTTTTCGATCCCACAAGCTCAGCGGTTGTTGGTGTCTGGTCTCTGTGAAAAGAATGAGCCGCTTCAGCTCAGTTTCTTCCATTATTTATGTTTGTGCTGTGCAGCTAGAGACACCTGCAATGGCGCAGTGTGTTTTGCGTTTTTTTTGTGATCGAGGTCAAGCCCTCAGCGGGGATCTGAGAGACACTGAGGGCCAGGGGGTCATCTGAAAGGGACGGGGGTAGTCTCAGGCCCCCTCACCTCCGTGTGAACCGTGAACCACAAAGAGGCCCGGAAAGGGGGCTAGTCTGTAGTGAGTAGATTAAGGCTGGAGCTTGAACATACGGCTGCAGGGCCCCAGACAAATGATAGGGATTTCCTCCGTCTTACTGACACCTGAGCGTTTGTCTGAGGCCTTATCTGGAATCCTCTGAAGGTCTGGGTTCTGAGGGAATGTGCTACCTTCCCCATGCTCTGCCTCATCCCTGATTACTGGGACTGGAGAACCGTCTGTGCTAGTCAGCTTATTATGCCTGGCAACAAAGGGATTACTGTTCATTGTGATTGTTTTCCTGCTTCTGGTTACTTCACAAGAAAGCAAATCTTTATGAATTTCTAACAGCCCAAGTTAAATTATGTTCATGTTATTGGGAAAGAAATAACGTTAGTTTCTAAGTGGAGAGAAATTGTTCAGTAAGATGTACATTTAGCAATTAGCCAACGCATTGGATTGACAGGGTGGGTTTGCTCGTTAGCGTTTAAGACAATGAAGGTGACATATCTTTTCAAAGTGGAGTTTTAGACACTGAAATATTGTCAGATACCATCATTGACAAAAGCCAAGATATTTTTTGGTTATTTGTTTTATATTTTTGTCTTTGAGACATATTTCAGTGAAGCTAAATTGTTTTCCCAGTGCAAGTTGTTTCCATTTCGAGATTGTTAATGGGCAGGTAGAAAGTCTGTTTTCAGACGAGAGCGTTTCATAATGTCTGAGTCCATGGGGCTGAGTCCTGTTTTCAATCCAACAATCTGAATTTATACGTTTATTTTTAACAATCTTTCTTTTACACCCGACCTGTTCACAGTAAGAGTCTTACCTCTGAAGTGTTCTGCTAGATCACTCACAGTGTGTGTGTGTGTGTGTGTGTGTGTATATGTGTGTGTCCTTGTCTGTGTGTGTCATAATGTACTGAAGCAGTATGGGTCTCTCCACAGGCCGAGTTTCATGTTGTCGACAAGCCCGAGCTGTGGGCCTCACTTTTATGCCTCACAATTGTGTGTGTGTTTGTGTGTGTGTGTGTGTGTGTGTGTGTGTGTGTGTGTGTGCGCGTGTGTGTGTGTGTTTGGCACAGACCGCGGTGTGATGAATGGGTGGGGGCGGGGTTAAAGCAGGGTCATATTATTTGTTTTGCTCTGTTTAGGTGCGGATTGGGAATGGGACACCGCGAGTGATGGGCCCCTGTGATTTACACTGTGTCTTAATAAGGCCTTTTCTTGACACTCCATCACCATTTTCTGTAAGGGTGGGGGCATCCCTCCCACCTTGGTTCTCCGGCTTGTTTCTTTCTCTCTGCTCGTGAGGCCCCTTTGTCTGAGGAGGAGAGGGGATTACCGATGCGCTACAAAACGCGTAGGCCTAATGATTTCTTGATTTTCTATTCCTCTCTTTGACGGACCCGATTGGGTGGAGCAGTGAAAAGCTCACGGTTATAACACCCCCCAGTCTACTGCCTAGCAACCCTGGGCCTGTATATCAAAGACGCCTTCTGCTATAATCACGATCGGGTTCCATTAAATCGCGTTCTACTGTCTTTGACCAAATCACTGTTTCTCTCCGGGAAGTGAAGAAGCACACGGAGAAAAAGTTGAGTTACACACACGACAACGCTTCCACACAGGAACAGAAGGATGTTTTAACCTTTTAGCCTTGCGTAACGTCCGTTCCGTCACTGGGCTCTTTATCCTGATATATGCCGAGACATCCGTCACCAAGGTTGGCCTTGTGACCTGCGCCGGTTTCGGTAAAGGACAGTAGCAGTGGGATGGATCACTTATCCGTAATGGGCTGTAACTCAGTGCTGCTGTATTAGGTGCCCTGCTGTTTGGTTCCCATCACATACGTCACCGCGACTGGTCGGGGCAGTCTCAGAACCCGGGCCTGGTTTTCAGCTGTGCGTGTAGGGACGGACGACACATTGTTACTCTGACAGAACGGACCTGTCTGTCCTCATCGTCAGGACTGTTCAGTGGATCGGGCCGTGTGGGGCTCTGAATGAAGTGTCGTTCAGCTAAGCTTTTTCTTTAGAGGTGTAGGTTAAAGGTGGGTAGAGTCTTGTCTGCTAGTCTGGGAACTTCTCTATCACTCTATGGTGTCTGTTGGTCTGGGAGCTGCTGTCTCTTACTCTATGGTGTATGTATTGTTGGTATGGGAGCTGCTGTCTCTTACTCTATGGTGTATGTATTGTTGGTATTGGAGCTGCTGTCTCTTACTCTATGGTGTCTGTATTGTTGGTATTGGAGCTGCTGTCTCTTACTCTATGGTGTCTGTATTGTTGGTCTGGGAGCTGCTCAGTTGATGTCTCATCTGCCGCCTGGGTGTCAGCTGCTGTAGTAATTGAAATAGAATGCAATCCCCCGACCCGTCACCCGGAACAGGCAAGTTCACTGTGCCACATCCACACTTTCACGCCACACTGTCTCTGAATAAACTCTGTATGGGAGCTGTTAGTCTCCTTCCAACCCTGTCACATTCATCTTCTCAGCTTCACTTGTTTTACTAGTTTCCGGAATGTCAACTACATTAAATTATCATGTAAAGGGAGCCTCAGAATTCTGTGTCATACTTTGTGGAGACTGTCGTATGTTTTGGGTGTTTTGTATGTCTGTGTGTTTTTGTTGGTGTTCACAAGAGAAACAGGACGACTACAAGAGAGCATGTTTGAGGACTTGGTATGAATAGGTGCTCAGTAATTCAATTAATTTGAACCCTTCTGTACACAGGTACTAGTGTGTTGTCACAGAGGCACCTGATATCGGTAACAGACCCCAACGACTGACTCCAGCAGACCCCAATGACTGACTCCAACAGACCCCAATGACTGACTCCAACAGACCCCAATGACTGACTCCAACAGACCCCAATGACTGACTCCAACAGACCCCAATGACTGACTCCAACAGACCCCAATGATTGACTCCAGCAGACCCCAATGACTGACTCCAACAGACCCCAATGTCACAAACACAGCTGAATTAAACAATTAGAGTTTAAGAGTGGAGGGAGGGCCAGATAATGGATTTATTATTTGATTCAGTGTCATCTTATAGGATAAGGACTTCCAGTGAAGGGCTTTTTCTCCGGTATAGGCACATTTTGGAGTTCTCAACACTCAGTCATCCTGTGGTAACAGACAGTCCTCTATCTGGGCAGCTGAATGTTTCAGTTTGTATCCTGTCCTAACCTGGCCGGTGTTTTGATAAGCTCTGTACAGTGATCCATGGATGAAAGCATTCCCATAATGCATTTCCCTGGGGATGTGGTCTCTGTCCGCCTCGGCCTCCTGCCGGGGGAGATGTGGGAGATTCCAGAAAGACCTTTAAACCTCAATGAGATGTGTGGATGAGGGTGGGTAATGAAAATATGACAGCGGGGAGAAGCTTCCAGAACCAGCAGAACTATGTTCCCATCAAAGGGAAGGTTTCCCTTTTTCCTCTCTTCATCTTTTATGTATTTTTCCCCGACAAAAGTGTATTTGAGGCTGTATTTCTGACAGATGTCTTGGTGAAAATTAGCTTTAGGATAACACAGGGGACATTAAAGGATGTTGTCCTTTCAAAGGAAGGCTGTAGAAGGAGGAAGCTGGAGACCCTTTGCCCTTGTATCAGAAGAATTCTTCAGCCGTTGACCAAACATCGCTGCTCCCTCTCCTTTAGGAGGTCTGAGGCTCTGTCATTACATGGGACAGCGAGGCGGAGGGGGTTGTGTGAAGACAGGAGTTATGTGCACCCCCCTCCTCACCCCAGATGCAAATGTCCACCTCGTTAATGGAGGGTTCCCTTTTTGCTATCAGCAGCTCCTTCGATCCACTATTAGCGCTGTCTTTCCGTACCTTTCCATGGCATACTGTGGGGAACAAACAGACGCAGGCACCCTAATTAAGTATTTTACATCTCTCTAGTGTAGTCTTTTCTCCCTGAGCAGCTGCCTGGCACGGTTCTGCATTGGTTCGGTCCCCCGCGGGTTAACCACAAATAAATCACTCATCAGGGGGAATAAAAGCATTATTTCAGGCCCCGGGGTCACCTCTCGGTTCAGAACTATTCTTTATATTAAACTATTTTGGGCTGGATGTGTTTTGTACAGAGATTTCTTTTAGTTCTGAGATGTGAAACAGATTATCAGCAGTGACACACCACGGTGAGAAAGGAACTGCCCCCCCTACAGGACAATTACGTAATGCCCGGAAGGCTAACTAGCAATGCTCGGAAAGCTAACTAGCAATGCTACTTCCAACTTTCAGTTGTTGTTTTTTTAAGGGAACTCTGGGAACTAAACCTAGACGGTTGGGTCAGTCTGCTGAGAAGAATCCGCGGGTTGGCTCCGAGAACATGCTATGTCACATTGAACGACATGCCGATGAAAAAACATATTGCTATTTCCCCTGTCGCATTTAAAATGTGTGACACTCAAACCGTGTTTAGTTCCTGTTTTGATTAAGAATGAACACTGAAGTATTTAGCATGACAGCCAAATACATTTCTGATATGTAACTTTAACCGCAACTACTGTCTGGGTTATGTATCAACTAACTAATAGTAAGTTGACAATTAGGCGTAGCGTGCAAAGAAAGTAAATATTCAACAAATGAAGGAGTAGCCTAAGCAAGCGTTTAAACACGACCATTAAAACATGTCAAAAGGTGAGAGCTCATCTCTTTAAATAGTCTTATGTGGTGTCTGCTGTTTATCCACTTCATCACTAGCTGGTTCCCTTTAGATAGCGTGGTCAGAAAGAGCAGTCTTGCATGGCTGTTTTAATATAGACACAAGCTCAACACTTAACAGGTACATTTAAGTCACGTCATGGACACCGACGCTGCCTGGTCAGCTCTGTGTGTAGACAGGTTATAAATGCGTTTTTAACTGCTGTTGACACTACTTTTTGGTTGTGCGTATTAGTCACCTAATTACATGGGTATCTCATGGTTAATCATTGACATCCTTGCTTTTTCCTGCAACTTTTTCCACTCAGTTTGCTATGCTAGATGCATTGTGTTCTTGTTGGAGTGTGTGGACATGTTAGTTTTCACAGAGTCCAGTTCGCATTGACGCTTTATGACGCTTTATGACCGACCTTCTTCTGTTCCTCTTTTTCCCTATTTCCACCTTTCTCCAACCTCCTACATATCCCTCAGTACTGCTGTCTGTATTCAAAGAACGTTTAACCCAACTGTGTGTGCTCGTCTGTTTGCGGTAGATTCTAACCCCTGGCTGAATGGAACAGAGCCCTTTGGTCAGGAAGGTGTGTGTCAGTAGCGGTCTCTTGTTGTACAGGGGGAGGTTTTTTCATTACGTAGCCCCCCATAGCCAAGCCCTCAGTGTGATAAATCCCCATCACCTGCTGCAATCCCCTTCATTGATTGATCAGTCGGGGGCCCTGAGTGGCCGTGGAGCTCTCCAGATCACTATCAGTTGGATCCAGGTTCAGTTAGCTCTTTCTTAGAGAAGACTTGAAATCTCATCGACCCCCATCTCCTCCGTTCCAGCCTTTCTCATTCTACTCCTGCCTTTGTCTGCTGTTTTGATGCCGTCCTCCAAGTAACAAAGGAGGTTGAATTATTGCGAGCGTGTGGGTCTGCATGAAACACAGGTTTAGGTGATAAATGTCTCCCGGAGCTTTTGAGATTTTTTTTCCACTGACAGCAATAGCTTTTCTCCTGCTACCAGAATTAGACTGCATTGATTTATTAATGCCTATTTCCAAACATCCTCTTATTCTTTGTGCTAATTTTTATTAATGTCTTCATTCGTTATCCTCATCAGTGCACTACATAAACCTATTAATATAGAAGAAATCACAATTCCTGCCAAAATTCCATTCTTTAAGCCACTGACCTAAAACTGACTAGAGCTCGTTGTCAGCAGTACACATTCCACGGTGTGGGAGAAAAATCTGTTGGATTTACTTTAAGTGTAGCTTCAGAGAGATTAGGACCGAAAGACACGGACTGATGCGGAGAAAGACCTACAGACAACCATTACAGGACAGGTCAGAAAGGGAGTGAGCGGAAGGTGGGATGGAGAAAGGGGGAGAGAGCAGTACCAAATACAGTTACAAAACACAAAGAACTTCAGTGTAAAACCGAGGACTTCTACTCCCCTCCTAAAGGACAACCAGACATTTTACGTTTCTGCTCTAGTGCTAAACACACTTGATTCAATAAACCAGGGCTTGATGATTCCCTGACCGGTCTAATCGGGTGCGCTAGCTCTGAACTGCATCAAATCCAAATATCGCTGGTGTTCCCTGAGGAGGGGGTTGACTACCTCTGGAATGATTGACCGGGCTCAGTGATGGCAGGGAGTAGTGCAGTGCAGATTGGCTGGTTCTGACTGTGTGTTATTGTTCCGTTGGCGTGTCTTTGTGTCCGGCAATACACACCTGGTAAGCGCGGCTGGAACAGCTGAGCGCGATAGGAATCCTCCCCCAGGCATCGCCGGAAACCGTCCCTATCAGCGCTGTGCTAACACAAATACACTTTCTGACACCAGCATCTGTTCACTCACACTCACTCGGTGGTTCGTATTTAAACTTGTTTGGAACAACTCAGAAGACAGCTGAACGACGAGCTAACTTTAACTAGCATCTCAGCCATAGCCTGCTTGTTTACTGTTACTGTTGAAAGAGATAGCGGTAAACAGGCATGGACACAGGAAGACGTTTTGAGCAGGTGGAGCTGTGGATATTTAATGCACAGAAGATGCGTCATCAGTCGCTGTGGTAAAATAATCTCTAGTATTTTTCCTGTGTATTAAATGTGGCTTTCATAGACCTCGGTGGCAGTGAGAATACAAATGGCAACCAACAAGGCCAGTCCATGCCAGCGCCCAACAGCATGGAACGTTTTAAACTGGGCAAAGGGTAATAGCCATTAGCTGTGTAAGCACTATTTACAGGCCAAGCTAACACGATTCCCCCATACCTAACACAGATCCGTTTGCTCTGTAAACAGGGCAGTGGAGCAACTTGGTTCTGTTCTGTGTGTCTAAGAGGTGATAGTATAGTGGACAACAAGGACAGAATACCGATGACTGTCATTTACCCACTGACCTTAAATCATCATCACATAGCCAGCCAGACCTCTAGCCCCTTCTACTATCATCCGCCCCCCGCCACCCATCATTTAAGAGGTTCGATAACCCCGGACCGCTGATCAAGCACCCGGGCCCATCCCAGGTCAGAGTGGAGTACCTCTTGACCTCCGGCTGGTTATCTCCAAATGATGATGTATTAAAACACAAAGCCGACTAATGGCTCTGCACCCTCAGTGCATTTAACATCTGGGCCGGCCTTTGATCATGGGGCCACCCGCCGCACAGCCCTTCATGTGGACACAGGAAGTGGTGGTGAAAAGAGGTCAGGGGTCGCGGTTTAGCGTGTGAAGTGGAACTTTGGCTAATTATTGGTTCGCTTTGGCCCTTTGTACTGGGAGCCAGCTGGAAGGCTCCACGGCACCGGAGACTGAGGTCTTTAATATCCAGCACGATTGCCGTGTTTCCCCAGTGTTTCCTAGTTGTTTTCTTTTATCGAAGAGGATAGGGCGCATTCCTGGAAGACAGAAATGCAGGCCGGGTCTTTGATGCTCATCGGGCATGTCGCTCGGCACCCTGAGAGTAGATTGTATCTGCCAGGCAGGTCGGAGAATGGAGATCCGTGGCCTTCAACTGTGCTGCCTTGCTTCTTCGTAGACTGTTGTTGTGTCCTAAACTGGATTTAGAGCAGGCCGAGTTCCGACTGGTGCGGTAGTCCTGTCCCGTCTGGTGACTCGTTTGAAAGAGAAGGATTCTGTGTCTGAGTGTCTGTGCGAAGAGCCCTGTCTCCATTCCTGTGGTATACAAAACAGCCGGGCTAACCAAAGAATCCTCCATTTTGACACGACTTGGCCGGGACAACTTCATTCTCTTTTAGAGCAGAAAACCTTCAATTTGGCTTAATTTAGACATTTAGGATTGTCAGGCATTTCTAGAGTAAATGAACAAATAAGCCTAGTCTGCATTGTTTTGAAGACGGTTTATGATGGAAGCTTTTAATCAGAGCGTGGTGGTCATGGTTCTGGTGTGACGCAGGTGTGGCTCACCACAAATACTTTTATTGGAAGTTTACTTCTTGGAACTGATGTGTTAAATAGCTTTAGTATTTCAGGCGTCCTAATTGTATTTTATACCGGATGAATGAATAAGGACTTGTTTGATAGTGACTGTGGTTGGGTTTTTGATCAGTGCCAGCTTTTAACCACAAACTACTGTCAGACAAAGAACCATTTTTATGGCAATGAGTCACATTATAAGCACTATACACCTAACCTATTAAAACCTAGTAAAAATACATGTGCTAAGAAAATGACTCGCAGAATGATTGAAGAATAAATTACAGTACATATCTGGCATTGATTCAAAATGACTGACAAATGTTTATTGAGATGTTGATCACAAAACAACTAAAAGTGTCAACCTGAACCATTGGTTAAGGTATTAAAGCCAAGGAAACAGTAACCTTTAACTTAATAGTGAGGTTCAGGAGTCCAAATGAGTCAACAGGGAGTTAGTTGTCTTTTATCTGGGTGGGCTAGAACACTTGCATGATACCACTCATAACCATTTTAGGGGAGGGGCTGACGCTGAATATGTCCTCTTCGGTCTCCTCGGTTTACCACTGAATATCATCTTAACTCACTTTGACAAGTCTCTTTAATAGAGAAAAGGATCATTATTGTCAGCCTCAGATTGAATGACTCTGAACCTCACCAACATAGGCGAAGGCATGGAGAAATATTCCGGGATGCCAGTGTTTCGTCGTTTATTAAATGAGGTCTAATTCAGCCAACGGGTTGTTTCTGGATTGTTTGGACCCTTTATGGTTATAATCAGCATTTCTTTTAAGCTCGCTGTCGACTCAGCTTGTCAGGTGATGCTAGTTGTTCAGTGTTCCTTCTGACCTTCAGCTCCAGAAATAGTCTCTCCTGACTAGCGGTTTGAATGTGGTTATTAGTAATTCTGTCTGTCTGAACTGTATTTACTGTGAGGCTTGGTGATCTGGCTGCCTGTTTACTGGCAAGGCACTATGTGGTCTATCTCCGTCTCTAAGTCTATGTCAATATGTCTGTTGACAGCCTCTCTCTCTTTATTCATCTAAATCTCTCTGTCTCTCTTTTTGTGTGGCTGTCTGTCTCCTTGTCTCTCTGTCTGTCTGTGGTCCTTTGAGTTGAGGTTACACTAGGTCTGTGGCATGGTTCACTCTAATTGGCCCAGTGTTAGGCTACAGTACGGTTCTTCCCAGTTCTCCCAGCCTCCCTCCCACTGTTCCCAGCCTCCCTGCCACTCCTCCCAGCCTCACTCTTTTTGCTCTCTGCCTGCCTGGCTGCTGGATAATTGGCTGCTCTGTCCAATCCCCTCCCTGGTCTTTCTCTCTCTCCGGCCCCCCACTGCATTCCCACCACTCCCCAACCAGACCGGAAAAATACTTTCCATTTTGGTTGACAAAAACGAGACTAGACAAAATTATCTTTGTGACAATATTCTTATATAACTAACCTAGTTGGAGAGGAGGATTTTGGACTGAGGTTTTTTTGTGATGCACTTTCAGTCATCAAAAGGCTTCTGAAAGCGCATCATCCCAATATATACGTACAGGCAAAGACCGTGCTGAGGTGCCTGGAGACGTGGGTATACCCTCATTTCTTAACTATCAATATGTTTTGGAATCTTCTCTTCTCCGCTCGTTCTTACATTTCAAACAGATATTTCCATCCATCTCAATTAAACTGCTCGAGCAATAACAAGTGTGCCGTAAACATTTTCCACTGGCTAATTACATTTTGGAAATTCCACGCTTATCCATACTGTGCACAACACTAAGCTACATTATTTATAAATAATAGTAGGGAATATTGACATTGTGCGCGGAACATTATGATATGTTCCATTAGTCCATTTGATATAGTGATGTTTACTGTAGGTTAGTGAGGCAATAATTGGGATTGGACTAAAGTGTGACTAAAACATAAGGGCATTTGGTTGACTAAAATGCCTCACTGTTTTCGCCATTTAAACGATAACAAGATAAAATCATTATTTACATGATAAATATGTGACTACAACTGCAAGATATTTTTGTCAATATGACTAAGAAAAGACAAAATAAAAAAAGAGGGTGGGCCCTGTCTGGAAATGTTCATAAGGAGGTTTCCAAATCAAAATCCCGCCAGCTTCAACCCCCTCCGCTGTCCTCAAGAACTCACAGTCCACGTATGTCTCCTCCGCTACGGGCACGAGTCCTTCGTCTGTCTTAAGACACGAGCGAACAAAGGAGGGAGCTGAAAACGGAGCACAGTCCTAGGCCTTGCAGTCACGGCCCAGGCATAGAGGGAGGGATTCAGGCCGTGTGACAGTGGGAAGGCCGCCCCCCTTCTCGGAGACAGATCCTAGCTAGTAGCCCGCAGGCAGGCAACGGGCCTGTTGACCTCTGAGAGTTGGCAGCCGCCTGTGTAGAACACCTCTATTAGGAATCCCCAGCATGCCTGGACCTTTCTAATCACAGAGAATGCAAAACAAAATCCCCAGAGCTGAGCAGGCAGTCACTACACTACACTCACATTCACCGAGCTGTGACGACCTGTCACGGCTCTCTGACACACACACCCTCACACACACTCCACAGAAACCACACACACGGCTCAGTCGCATGTACACCGGTCTTATTTCCCTCCGTCGAAGTTGGCCTACTGCAGAGCGCCCAATGAGACAGTTGGTTGGACCTCTGTCCAATCATGTGCCACCAACAATCTTAAATGGTTTTGTGTGTTACCTTGTTTTCTATTCCTTTTCAAACGGTGCACATCTCCCAGGCATAGCTGCTGGAACAGTGGGAGAGGCGCTGCTGTTGGCTCATTTGAGTGAGTACAGTAGGCAGTCCGTGGCCTCGTTGTTGAAGTGCGGTAATTAATGCCACTTAACTTATACTAACTAAGGGGAGCTCAAACTGTCTCTGGAGCCCGTCTTGATAGCAGCTGTGGACAAGTCAAGACCCAGAAACCAAAGACAAATAACCCAAGATTCGCCAGCCTCTGAAAATGTACAGTGACACAAGCCATCTGTGTGCGATTTAGCCGGACTGTTTTGTCATCCCATTCCCTGCGAGGTGGCCCTCTGAGAGAGAGAGAGAGAGAGGGAGGTAGAGAGGTAACATTATCAGTATAGAGCGCTGAAACACAGCTACTGTTCAGATGGGGAAGGAAAGAGGGAGGGACCCCAGAGATTTGCCTGCTGAGAGACGGAGGTCAACAGCAGAATACAAATAGGCTTTTATTTCCCACCTGGAGCTTTGAGAGAGGGAGACAGCCAGCTGTGCTCTCCCCTGCCCTACCCGTCTGTCTGTCTGCCTGTCTGTCTGCGACTGGTGGCTGAGAACCGAGAGCTCATTAGGTGAGGCGGGAACGGCGGAGAGACAGGCGCGAAGAGGCGAGGGAGGGACGGTGTTTGGACTTATCTGGAGTTGGTGTTCCGAGACATAATGATGCTTGTACAGAAGGCATCGCATCGTATTCCCTCACCCTCCTGTCACGGCTCTTAGACATGTTCTTCACGTTACCTCAGGGAGACAATTAGCTGTCCTTTGATGGTGCTGTAAACGTCAACGCCCACCTCTTGGCCAAATGACACGTCCACCTCTTACCCTGCGGGTTAATATCCACAGCGGCGCTAGGACACGTCCTCCATTCATCCGGTTGCATTGAGGCGTGTGGCGCCGAAAAAAGCAGCTATATTTAAGGGGCGTTGAGTAATGCTGCTCTTCAATGTTTCCAGCAGACAATGGCATTATGGAACAGCGGAGAGACACGGACTTCATCGACTGACCAGAATAGATGAAACCACATCCATTAGGCTTCAGCTTACGGCGTGGTTTGGGTGAAGCGTACAATTGGGCGTAGCGTTGAGTTACGTTGGCCTAGGGTGAGGCATTAGAACTAGGTTAGGTTTATGCATCAAGGTTAAATTATTAAGTTTAAGTTTAGGGTATGGTCCCCAGATGGATTGAAAAACAGCCCTCTGTGATGCCTACACATTGATTAATCCACTCTAGTCGGAATGGCCCTGTAACCTTGACAGCCTAATGGAGAGGGTTAATCTTAAATGGGGTGGGGGGTATTAAGGATGGAATAATGAAGAATGGAATAAGCAATATTGAAGTGAAGGATGGTTGTTGTGTTCTCACCATGAAGAGGAGGAAAAGACGTGGGATGGAGGAGAGAGACAGGTGATTATTCACCATTTACAGGTAGAATATGTGCACATATATTTCTTCTCCCTATTTATTTCTCCCCCCACTCTTGACACATTTGTGCACAGACGTTTGTGCAACACATTCTCTGTGCGCAACTAATGAAAGGGATGTGTCCCTTTGGCTACAAATTGCCATGGTTGGAATTCTGAATTTTACACACTAACAGGCTGTCTGGTTTTAACCAGCTGAATAAAATGTTGCTTTGCCTTGGATTTTATTTTTGTATTGATGCCGTCTCTTGTATACCACTGGCCTATTTCTTTCTGCATAGGGAAGATTCACAGACAGAGCAGGAAGGAGAAAAGAGAGTCGCAAATGAGGACCAGGTGTGTGGCCAATCAATTTCATGGCCTTTAGTTTGGCAAGGCTGCCTGCTGAAGGAGGCTGTGGTAATTGGGACGCCAAGAAATAGTTTCCCGGCATTCATTCATTTTTTGGACACACACATGCATCACAGCCCATCCATCACAACCTATACATCACAACCCATCCACCACAACGGCGACAGATAGGCAATGCAATCTGGCATTTCCTGGTAACCCCCAAATCTTCAAGGACTCCTTTAACCTTTTCCATGCATCACTAGTTTCCCTTCTCTCGGTTGCTGGTCAGATTTATCACTGAGCCCAGTCCGTCTATAGCTTGTTGACATTTGCCAGATACGCTGTCTGCTTCCAGCAGAACCAGAGGGTTAAAAGGAGACATTATTAAAGCTAAACTGTAAAGAGCCTTTGCTCCTCAGTGCCAAGGCTTAGACAGGTGAACAGTCAGCAACTCAATTTCGCCTGTCCTCTCTATCTCTCGCCAGCAGCTTAATGTCTCACACAAAACAAAAGTATAATTACCATTAAATAGAGTAAGAACTTGGGCTGGTTTGGACATTGACTAGTGTGACCAGGCATACCGTGGATAAGTTTCTTCATATGCTGTTAACTCTGTCATTTGGAATGTAGTTAATACTTAAATGCTACTATATGCAGATAGTATATCTAAATGAATAAAAATGCCTGCAGGTCCCACTGTCTCCAGCTCTAGGAAAACACTAACTTGACCTGGATAAAGAACCAGTAGTACCTTGTCTTGGCCCTTGAATTACAGGAAGGGTTCTAGTCAATGACTTGGTTTTCAGGATGCCCTTTTTATTCCTTTCTGATTCCAAAAATCCTCCATCTGGGATTTAAAAGAGACGGTATTATGGACTATGCAACTATATCCAGGAGAGACAAGTACACTTCCAGTACAACCTCCTTCCCACTTTTAGATTTGACGCAGATATACAGGAATGTACCCTGTGTAATTCAGCAGCATTGCAATGTTTCATTATTTCAAGTGTTTTGGAACGGCAATGTGTATGATCTCCTGGGATCTCATTATCATAGATAAGGAACCCAAGGTTTCAATCAATCAAAAACTTTTGGAGATTTCCTGAATGAGATCTTTGAGGGGTAACCTG
Organism: Esox niger; assembly: GCA_016801105.1. Lineage (NCBI taxonomy): Eukaryota > Metazoa > Chordata > Actinopteri > Esociformes > Esocidae > Esox > Esox niger. The sequence continues at coordinate 21,061 of JACXGJ010002167.1, read as the reverse complement.
TTTCTCTTTGTAATGTGTTGGGATTCCATTCAACAGCTCTTTAGAGGAGTGTGTTCAGTATATAGTATGTTGAGGGGTTTGTTCAGTATATAGTATGTTGAGGAGTGTGTTCAGTATATAGTATGTTGAGGGGTGTGTTCAGTATATAGTATGTTGAGGAGTGTGTTCAGTATATGGTATGTTGAGAAGTGTGTTCAGTATATGATATGTTGAGGTGTTGGCACCATGGGTTAGTAGACAACGCTACAGAGCCAATAATGAGCCAATAAGTACTTTCTGACAACTTTTCCACAGGCAGCCCAATTCTGAAATAAATTTTTTTCTTCAAATTGGTATTTTGACCAATCTGATCAGCTCTGAAAAATATCTAATATAATCGATCAAGATTACACGGGGAAAAAAAGTTTAGAATGTGGCTTCCTGTAGAACTTTAAATTCCTGTTCAGAACATGAAAAAGATGTGTTTATAATTTATGATAATAATAAATATTATGTACTTAACATGTATTCTAATTACATTTCTTGCTCTTTAACTAACAAAAAGTACCCCCAAAAAACAATATTTTAAAATCTTAACAGGATAGTAAATGTTTTTATCGTAAGCACATGTTTTTAATTGTTTTACAATTTAGATAATGGAGATAATATACTCATCAAATAAATATATCTGTGTGCATTTACAGCCCTGGAAAAAATTGAGGCCACTGCACCTTTTTCTTTCCTTTCCAATATGTTTTGAGAAGGAAAGTTTTGTGTGTGGAACAGAAGCGCTTAATTTGCAGTGGTCTTTTAATTTGAACCCTTCTGATCCTCACTCAAAACCTTATTTTTCGACTTTTTTGGAAAGGAAACAAAAAGGTGTAGTGGTCTCGTATTTTTTTCCGGTGCTGTGTATTTGTTTTGCATTGAGATGTTTTGTCAAATGATATGTATAGTTCTGTTTAGCCGATGCTTATGCAAACTCATATGAGTGCTCCCAGGAATCAAACTCCCCTTTCCTCGTGTTGCAAGCACAATTCTCAAGCAACTGTGTTACAGTGAACCACCGTTACAGCCATTATTTCATATGATGTATGTAAACTGTTTGGCACAACCGTATATTATAAAAACGCTCTACACAAGGCTGAATACTAATATTTAGTCCAAATATTTTATAATACTAAAAAAATTATACTTTTGACTTATCCAATGTAGATATTGAGAAAGTGGGCAGAACATAGGCACACACTCACCACACACTCACAAAGGTACATAGCTTTCATATTCTCAAAACTCACTTTCACCCCCTATTTCTCTTTCCTTAATGGAGACAATTACTCTCTGAAATGCCTGCGTCGCCGCACAGTATGGCTAGCTCATTGAAATGGTAATTCTGTTGTTTTTAATAGCGGTCTCTCTATAATGAAGTGCTGGATGGAATTTTTCCAGACAAATTGCAGCCCATGTGAGTAGATTATATTAATGTGAGGTGTACGGGGATTGTCATGTCTGAGTAGCTGATGCAGGGTTAGCGTCCTGGCATATAATTACACAGTCTCATCCGTGATTGGTCCATGTTTGGCTAGTTTGGTCGCTAATAGGAAGTGTGAGATGGTATCTCCACAGGGTGCAGAGAAACTGTGTCAGTGTGTTAAAGTGGTACTGAGGTACTAAAATTACAGTACCTCCCATCACCAAACCCCCATGGAGTGATGGCATGTTTCTTTCACCAATGAGCTTTGTTCATTATTCTTGGCTAGATGTACAGAGGACCGTCACACTGGGCAAATGTAGCGTCTCTTTAATCCTAGACAGTTGAAAATGCTCTCTACACCATAGAGATGATTAGGGGATTAAACTTGAAGAAAAGCATGTTCTGGCATACACTAGGGATGGGACAAACTGACAATTTTTGTTAATGTTTAAAGCAGCATTTTGTTCTCAGTTTTCTCTTTAAACAACAAGTAGGATACATACTGTATAACGTTACAGGTGAATTGGCCGATGTAGCTTGCTGTCTTAGTGCAATCTTGACAGCATCAAAGCGCATTAAACTAAATTCACGTTAGAGCCTCCGCGTGGCATAAATGAGGATATAACCTCTCTGGCTAATCGATTGAAGATGTAATTAAAAGACATAACTCCAAGTTAAAATGGAAATGAAATGTTACAGCACCAGCCACCTAGGCTTGTCATTGACGTAATATTCTGAATGGAGTCGGTGGGTAGAAAAGGAAAAGTCACATATTGTGTTCTAGATTTGACTAGCATTAGCGTTAGCCAGCTGTCCTTATCTTAACTCGGTTTGAAGGAAGAGCACTGACATTATGAAACATAGACATGGGGGGAGACATCTTTCCATCTCTATGTCCGAGGCACACTCTTCTGTGGACTACTTGTCACTCTAGAATATGAACCGGTCCATTTACAGAGATCCAGTATCTCTCCCCTCAGGTCCCTGAGCAGTCACACGTTCTAGACATGCCAACCCAGCATCCCTCTTCCTGTAACCACGCTGACCCCAGACAGGACGCCGACCAGACGGGCGCATAGGGGTCACTGTCCCTGTTCAGGACCACGGGGAGAGGTCAACAGAGTCATGGGTAACCCAGTGTGCCTCTTCTACAGATGACCCTGGATCTGTCGAACCGCATGAGAGAGCCACAGGGGTGGGGCTTAGGAGCGGAGAGCATTCCCGGGGAGGAGGAGAAAGGGATAGAATGACACGGGAAAATGTGGGGGTTGCTCTTGACACGGGTAGTCTCAGGTTGTGCTCCTGAACGCCGAAGCCAACCTGGGAACAACAGTGTCTTTGGCATCAGTCCGGGGTCGCCAAGCTGATAGCGGGATCTAATTCCCTCCCCACGTACCCATGCTTGGTGCCCGGTTCGACTAGCTGAGGGCTCTCTGGAATGTAAAGAAACCGAGTTCTCTTTCCTTTCTTTACGGTTTGTCTTTGGTGTACGAACGTTTGTCTGGGAGAGCAATTGGGAGTGAGCGGATTACATTAAATTAATGCACGGGGCAACCCGTGCTGTCTTCGGGTCAGCGGCACAGCTCTGCTGTGCATTGTGTAGCCTGTCCTGCTAATCAGCGTCGCGTCTTGCTTGGTTTGTGTTATTTCCTGGCACCATGGAGCGTTGCTGCCATTGATTTTGAGATGACACTGACTGAAATGAAATCACCTCAGAACATGCACATGGATACGCACAGAGACGCACACATTTCCTTTATTTGTCCCTTTTTGTTACGAGTCCATACTGGTAACAGCGCTGTTATCCAGAGAGGAAATAAGCCAGTCGATAGATCGCATCGGTTTGACCTCACCATGGGAACTGACAGAGCTGAGTGTCAGCCGGTCCGTAGAGGCGTCAGAGGCCCGGGCTGCCCAGTAGCAGTTCACTCCCTTCAGATGGACGGGGCCGGACACAGGATCACTATCAGTGTCACACTTCCTTAAGCTCATTATCTCAGTGTGTTGGTGGAACACTGTGAAGTCTGCTGCGGGATATTCTCCCAGAATTCCCTTTGCTCCAGGACAGGAAGAGACCAAATAGGAACCAATTAGCTTTGATTTCAGGCCTATTAGAGGCTTTTCTTCAGCCACATTAGACTGGATGTTATCTGTTGGGAAGGGATGTCTGGGTAGGAGAGGGACTCCCCATGGAAGACAATGGCTTGCTTGTTGTCAGTCAGATCGAAACAAATGTATTAACACTGTTAAGCCCTCATAAGAGTAAATAAACCAAACTCAAGGTAGGCTAAATGTGAGGGCCAACAGCCAGATATAATTAGAGGGAAGGCGCTGTGTTCTTGTGGGAGCTACTAGACATAGTGTTCCTTTTGCCTGTTCAGTTTTGGACTGATTGAATAGAACAGACTCATAAGCAGTGTTTGTTGTTGCTGGGCTTAGTGATATAGTTGGCCAAGTTGCTAGGTCTTGAGAGCTTGTTGAAGTGGGGTAGAGAGGGGAAGGGAGGGCTCGGGCGGCTCTGAAAAGGAAATTGAAAAGAAACAGAACATTCAGCGTCGGGTTTCATGAAATAATAGCTATGACTTAAACTGGGGGGAAGACAAAATGGAGCAAACACCAGAATATACCAAAAAGGATATATAGGGAGAAGACCAGAAATATCTAAAATTTCATAGACAAGGACTCTCACACACTTCAGTAGATGAATGAAAGTATTGCCTCTATAAAATGATCATTCTTACTGTTGGTTTAGTGTGTGTAAATGTGTTTATATCTGTGCGAGAGCTCTCTCCCCAGTATAGAAAGGAATGGGGAACACAGCAATCTTTTCCCACATTGCGTCTCCCTTTTCGTCCCACAAATTTAAAACCGTGGCTATTTTAGATTCTGGTGTAGTATTACCACGCGAGATCAATCCAACTGTGCCAGGAAACCTGAAGTTGGTCCCTGTACCTTTTCCGAGGGACCGATATGTTTTTTAACCAGGCCAAGCCCCCATCCGTACACCGGTGTCTCCACTCGGCAGGCTCTCTACGATGCCGGTGTTTACCAGCCGTGGCGTTTGCGTAGCCTTCTGTTTAGAACAGCTCGGTGGGCTTCGCAGACGAGCACCAGGGCCCAAAAGCTGACGTTCAGTGGACTTACAGGAAGCCAGACGGGACATATAGAATAACCTCATCCCTGAGACGTCCCAGACCACCGCTCCTGGCTCGGAACGGACGTGTTTGGCGTCTTCTTCGACGACGGGCGAGTGTGCGCGCGTGCCATAGTCGCTGAACGAGCTTCACGCTTAATCTGTCTTTATTTCATTTTCTTTCTCATTACTGGAGTTATTACGGACAAACTGAAACACACTGAGCCAGGAAATGAACTTTTCATGGATTTTATCCTGCTGTTCCCTGCTTGGATGTTTGCCTGTGGGTGAGCTATATGGAAAAGAGGCAGCACTAGAGCTGGTAGCCAAGGCAACGCACAGTTTGTGCATCTTAAGAGGGTTCACTGGGGGTCATGACCCTCGGATCTAGCGGAAGCTTTACCAGCCGTAGGCGCTGAAGCGCCAGTGCAGTGTTCTCCAAGGTAATCCACCTGGATTTAATCCATTGGGTGAGAGATGTAGAGATATAATGAATGGAGCAGCCAAAACATTAACTTGAATAAGGACTGCTTATTTAGTCCTTATATTTCTGTTCTTATGCGCTTCTCTGGTTGGTGAAATCCAGCTGGGTAACACAGCGAAGAAACATGTCCCAGATTGTTTTCTCTGGTGGGATTGTCTGAGTGGGAACTGAGACTAGCTGGTCCTGCATATCATGTCAATTTTAAGGTCTCAGTTCACGTGTGGTGGTGGTCTCAGTCTGTGTTTGGAAAAGTGGATCGGACTAAGAGGCGCCTAACCACACGCTGCCGACAGTCTTCCACGGACATGCGGGCCGGTTCTATGGACGTGGCATGCCGTCACCTTTCAGCAGGGCGGTAACTTCCACATGGTATTTCGTCTGCTCCCCGTGGTCCTCCCCCAGGCATACATTCATCTTACATGAGGACTTTGTTTTTCCAACAAGCGGCGCGGACGATGTAGTCACGCCCGTTCTGTGGGGACGGGCGGTCAGAAAATAGCTAGTGACCGACGCGAGGTACAGCCTGGGTTTTTAGGGACATTGAAGCTGGTCTTTTCAGGCGTCCCGTTGACAGACCTGCCACTAAAGGGAACACACGCGTCTTTGCCATGCCTCTGATGTCAGAATTTCCACTTCCTCGTCTGTGTGTTTAAGCGATAAGATGTGACGTTTTCTGCAGCCCCTTTGTTTTCCCGGCACCTTCCTCACCACCTCCCTCGTTCGGCCATTCCTCTAGATTTATTTTTCATGAGCAGCGCTGTTATTTTCGTCCCGTCTCCGGGAGCCGGGTGGTCGGGACTGTGGTTTTTACCCTGGAAAGCCATCCTCCAAACACGGGGAGAAGGGGAGGACATCGGTCGTCGCCAGGGCTTGTTGAATTATTCATGGTTCTCTCATAATCGAAAAATCCAGCAGGTTTTATGAGGCTGTATTTTACTTGCTAGACGATGGTTACGGGGGCTGTGAGACGGACCAAACACAGCCTTGGTGTCGGAATGGGAGTTGCGCTGGTGAGTTTCGCACAGATTTGAGTTCAGCTTTACGGTAAAGGCCATATTTCCCATGGTGCCCCTCTCTGTGTCTTGGTCCACTAAGAGAATGAAACAGTTACCTGTCTTGCCCTCAAACAAACTGTTTATTTACACTTCCTCCATTATGTCACCTGACCCTAAGCACTTTCTGAACCTATTAATTAGGTCAAGGATCATGGGTGTTAAATGTAATTCTGGGGGAAAATTTCAGTTATACTGGATATGATTTACGAAGACATACAATATACTTTAGACAATATCAGAATAGTATTTTTGCACTAGTTTTGGCTTCATAGCATGCTCTCCATCTTTTTGTTTAGTCATGACCAAAATCAAAGCATTTCTGTGATGGAGGTGCTGTGTTTCCCGCTGACATCATCTTCTGGCAAAAACAGAGATCTTGGTTAAGAATATAGTTGGAACATTGAATCTAAATTAAAAGATAATACACATTGAATCATGAGAACGGCAATGAATGTCATATTGACTGTTGATGACTATATGGTCTTCACAATGTCCCAAATCCCAGGTGAAATGTAATCATTGTGCGTTAATATCTGTCGTTGAGCAGATTGTATAGAACAACATCTACATGGCCTTAAGCAGGTTCCTCTGTCTGTTCTCCAGCTCAGGTGAGCACTGGTGTGGGGAATGTGGTTGACCAAAACTCGTAAATGTCCTTAAAGCCCAACCGACTCATGTCAAAGCTCTTTCATCACAAAGCATAGTCTGTGACCACAGGTGATTTTTACCACAGGAAAGAGCCTCTGATCCATTGCCACTTCAAAGCTACAACGTCTATAGGAGCGATTCCCATTGTCCGCTGTGCAGGTGTGCTCTCTCTCCCACGGGGGGCTGTGGCCCCTGTAAAGCCACACAACTCAATGGGAGCCTAGCCTGCAGAGATTGCTATCTCTCTCTATCTCTCTGTTGTCAGAGACCATGCAGGCACTTTTGCAGAATGTGCTGAACACCAGCACAGACAATTGAGATTATTGGAGATGGGTTGCTTTTTGATGGTGCGGTCTGTCAGAACTCTTCATTGCGTGTGCGCCTCCAGCTCTGTCCTGTGCCTCCAGCTCTGTCCTGTGCCTCCAGCTCTGTCCTGTGCCTCCAGCTCTGTCCTGTGCCTCCAGCTCTGTCCCGATAACTTTTGGGAGGCACCTTGTGAGGCTCCTACAACCCCCATAGCCGGTACCTGCCGGCAGGCCCAACCCGCATTCCAACCGTTTGGTGTGATTTTGCTTGTCCTCAGTGAGCTACGAGCATCCCCTCTTCAACCCAGCTTCCAAGGTTGACAAGTCCCATCTCATCCCCCCTCTGATCCCTTTTTTCCCTTTTTGAGCACAATGTAGCGTTTTGGATCCTAGCCGTCTTATCGCGGCCTTGTTGTCATATTTGACCTGGTAAACACTAAACAGGGATCCATGTGCTGAGATGGGAGGAATGCTCGGCATGTGTTATCTGTGGTGGGAGATGGGCTATCTGTTTACTCACTCCCGACTCTGAATGAGGAGGTTCAGGTTGTTTTAGGACAGAATGTGAAGCGGGGGCGAGGGGGGGCGGCAACCACTAGATGAGCCGCTGTTTAAATCTTATAATGTCTACTTTTCTGCTTCGATCCCTCTTTCCTCCCTCTTTGTCTTATCGCCTCTGTTTCTCTCTCCGCTCTAGAAATCCTTAGGCGGTTTGGTTTGGGGGTTTGTTTTTCAGGGGGGGTGTTCCGTGAAGCTGTCTTGTTTGACACTGGGCCTGTGAGAGAGTGCTCTGTCCATGTCCAGTAGGTGCTAATGAGGTGTCCAGTAGGTGCTAATGAGGCTAACAAAATACCACCACTGAATACATACACACACACAGAAACATTTTGGGAATCTCAAAACGTAGAGGAAAAGAGTCGATTACTCACATTCTAAGGCCTGTGTGTCCTAAACCTAACCTTAACCTTTATCTCTACCTAGCCCCGAAAAACCTAACTCACACTTAAAACGTGATCACTAAACCTCACCTCATTTTAACATTTTAATCCCAAATTAAACATGTACCCTAAACCCAGCGAAATGTCCCCAAATGGTATTCCTTGGATTTTCAGTCCCTACCAGATTATTAAAACATGAACACATACAGACATCCAATGTTCCCTGTCCACAGACTTGTAGAAAGGAGCCAGAGACAAACTCAGACCAGCTTATGGCTCTTCCTATGAGCCAAGAATCAAACCATGAAAAGGAAGAAAACACCGTATCATATGTCCCATCATGCCCCACTGTTCCTCCAGTATTCCTCTGTATTAGTTTCATGTCTTGTTTTCATTAAATACATTTTCCCTTTTTCATTTAAGTGCCATGAAGGAATGTTCGGCAAATGAAGTAGCCAAGGTTTAACTGGCTTCCACATGAGCTCTGTCCTCTCATCTCTTCTTCTCTTTATTCTGTGACCCCGATAAGGGCTGTGGAGTCGAGTGGCGGTGTCGGTTTAGTATACCGAAGACCTCAGCCCTCTCATCCTCTGCACACTCCTCTGGCATCTAGGGTCTTCACATCTGCAGCCCTCAGCTCGCCCACCCCTCCAAATCATCCGGCCTGGCCTCCCCTTTTCATTTCCTCTCCCCCTTGCCTTTACCCGTCCTCCTTTCCAGATGTGCCCACGGATCGTCTCTTGTGGTAATCCCTACGCGAGGCGCTGGGCCTTTGGGATGGGCCCGGCCCCGTGGTAGTCCAACGTTGGTGCGGCAGCCATGTTGGTTCTTTATGGAACAAGGGGGGAGCCGGCGGTCTCCGCTTCTGCCCTGTCCTCAGAAACACCTGCCTGTTCCGCAGGCTAAAGTACAGCAGTGTAGATTACGCCGAGAAAATAGAGAGACTAAACTGGGATGGGACCCAAAGGTCTGTTTTAAAGTCTATATTTTATCCACTCATACACGAGTACGTCAGGAAAATTAATATGCATTCCATTTTTACGACCGCACGCAATGAACCGCTTCGCTCAACATTAAACGTCAAATCGCATGCTTGATTTGTTGCTGTGTATAGCATAGAAAAGAGCTTTAAAGTGTTACATGGAAAACTTGACTTAACATTACATAAAAGTTGTGGGGATAAAGAGCGCAAACCTTTGTGGCTGTTAAATGATTAGCTTGGCAAAGGGGATCGCCGGCTCGTGTGGCCCGGGGAACCTCTGAAGCCAGGTAAATTAAACATCGTAAAGAATGTCAGAGTACCTCTGTTTTTACCCGGAATGCACCTTCTCCCCCACTCCTTGTGTTCGTCCAATCCCTTGCTCCCGTTTGTGTTTTACTCATGTTTCCCAGCGCCTGAGAAAAGCAGAGAGGGGGATCCATAAATCGAGCTGTTATTTTGCGGGGGGGACGTGTCGGTGTAGTCGCCCATCGCAGTGTGGCTGAACTCTAAGTTCGCGGGAACGACGTTAAGAATCAGCCTACGACCATAAAACCGAATAGAGACCGCTAGAGTGTTTTTGTTTGTGTTTTCTTTCACTCTGCACCCTCTGTGAATCCCTGAACTCTGGACATCCATAGGTTAACAGCCATGTACTGGCCCTGTGACGCATCCATTTTACTGGGCCCCGGGTAATTCCTGGCACGCCTTCACGACGTTCTCCTCAACGCTTTGCTACATTATTCCATTGACACGCTTTTAACAGTGTGACAATGAAGGTGATAATCCTTAGTGCTTAGACTGTTTAAAAAACACGTTTGTATCAGACACACTGTGCACCATTTCATCGCCTCTCTCATCAGTCTGTGTTTCTCTCGCTCCCTCTCCCTGCGCGCTCTCTCTTTTCCCTGTGTAACAGATCCCTTAGAGATAGGGATATGGTCATCTTTTCATCTCCCCGGGTCCATCTGGGACAGTTTAGAGGCCATGTGGAAGCCATTGGGACGGGGCCGCTGAGCCCACTGATCAGAGAAAGATGTGCCCCTCTGGAGCTCCAGCACATGTTTAGATCCCAGGACCCCTATTTGCTCTGTCTCACCCTCCGGAACATTCCTGGGCTCTATCTCCCTACGATCCCCTCTGCGCTCAACCCCCAGCGACACGTCTCCTCTATGTTGGGTTCTCTCTTGCTCTGTCTCTCTCTCCTTTTTGCTCACTTTCTATCTCTCTCACTCCCTTTCCTTCTCTCTCTCTTTCTCTCTATCTCTCATTCTCTCTGTTTCTCTCTTTTAGTCTCTCCTGAGTCTGGTTAGGTGATAGGAGAAGCTTTTAGCCATAGAGCTGTGTGTTCCGTGGTTTTCTATGGTCTTCCAGTGCGTTTTCCTGTCCCATTCCTTCCCCGTAGTCTCAGGTTTCTCCCAGCCCAGTCACCTCTCCAGTGTGAGCTTATGTAACGGAGCCTTATCTCTATCTCTCCGACTTCGATCGAACATCCTCTGTCCATACCAAACCGCACTACTGTTTCCCCCTAAGAAGCCTCCCTCAAATTAGACGGAGACGCCTGTGTATTAGGTTGAGATTTCCATGATGACAAATTAAGATGAAAGGGACGGGGCCTGTTCTGAATTAGAACTGTTTGACATTCACTGTAGGGGACATAATGAACGTCAGCCTCCACCGGATCTCATTCAGATTGGGCCAAAGTGTGTGTAGTAGATATGACACACGGCAAGTGTAATTTGGAATATTCAAATACAGAATACACACACACACACACACACACTCATAGGGACATAAAACATTCAAGCTCTTGCCCAACCACACACACGCAATGAATGTCCCACTGATGCTGTTTTTGTAACCACACCACACATCATGTAATACAAACACCCAGAATTGCATTCAAATTGACGACCGGAAATGGAGTAACATTATAAAAACATTTCTTCCTTTGTCTTTTCCTTTCCCTAGTTCCTAACCCTAGTTCCTAACCCTAGGGGCCGGTTTCGCAGATCACAGATTAAGTTGAGTCTTGGACTAAAAGAACAAGCTCAGTGGAGTTTTCTTTTGAACTAGATTTTTTTGTCCTAGTCTGTGCTTAATCATGTCTGCGAAACTGACCTTAAATGGCTCTAACCCTAATACATACCGGTCCAAGGCACTACATTTTGTTGTTGCAAAGTTAACATACGCAATTATTTTAAGAGGAATTTAGAATAGACCATTTTGACTTTGAATTGTAGGACCTACAGATTTTCTGACATTGAAAGTGCTTTTAATGTTATTTAATTCTACAAATGTACAAATATTTCCATATTTTTGATGTTTTTTGTAATATAATTATTTACTGCTTTGCCTATTTGGTATCAAACACATGGGGGAAAATAACTCTATTTTATTTTACCCTTATAGTCCATTATTCCACAGAGTGCTGTTCTGCCCTTACCATTGTTGACCAGCCTGTGGGTGATCTAGAGCAACATCAAAACATCTCCTTGTTCCACAGACTCTACTCAACCTTGGACCGTGTTCTATGACTCCAGATGGATTCACCTGTATCTGAGACACAGATTTGTGTGTCTCTGCAGAAAATTGATGGATGCAAATGTTTGGTTAAATATTGATAACCTCAGTGATGTCTGTCTCTTTAGGGCCCCCGATTCTGCAAAAAGACCGCAAATGGTAGATTCCGGTAATGCATTTACTGTAATGACTTATATCGTCCTGATTGCGAGATTCTGCAAAGCACAAAAATAAATTGGTGCGGCTAGCACAAACATAACGGACACATAATTAAATGTGCAAATTCAATCACACGGGTGATGATAGACTTGTATGGCTTAACCTCGATAATCTAATTGTTATGCCTCAACTTTACCTAAACCCTAAACCTAACCCTTGTTGTCTAATTCGAAGCTTTACCCTTAATTTAATTTTCCCAAAACCTGAACATTTAAATTGTGTATGTGAGGTCTGGCCAAAGGTTCTCACTTTCCCAGTATGTCCTCACTTAAATGATGCAAAACTCAAATCAGTGATTTGAGTACAATCCATAAAACATTTTTTAATAGATGTATTTCTTTTCATATGGGCATGTCCAGCTGTACCAGGGCCTAGCCAGGGGGTGTTTTCATGATATCTCCTAAATCTCCCACGAAACCCAGCCAGACACACTCCAATGTAACGGTTCCGATCTGCAGCTCCACTCAGCAAGACCACGGCTGTCTTATCCAGAATGGCTCACTTTGTTCAGCGCTGCTCTACAATAACCGTCTCTGTCGTTCTCTGTGTGGCGGATGTGTTTCGGGGCGGCGAGCGAGACACATGAGCAGTGATCCTAATGACGTCCCGGGATCTTAGGACAAAAGACAAACGTGCCGGACGGGTTCGGAAAAGATGTCCGTACTCGGTGTGAAAACAGGCTGGCTTGGTTGAGGTGATCTCTGAGTGAGACAGTGGACCGGCTGGGTTGGATTTCAGGCCGTCTTCCCCAGGCCGGCGAAGTCACATCACTGCCTATCAAGTCACTGTATGACCACTCACGTTGTCTCCACAGTCAGTAGGACACCTTCCCACGGAACGTGCCCGTGGCACACGCCTCCCTTTAGTCGTAGATGAACACAAGCACATACGCACGTACTTCCACACGCGCAAAGGAAGACATGCGCGCGCGCACAGTCTGTCATAGGTGCCGGCCGTACAGCTCTGCCACGCGTGACTCGCCGTCTGCTGGTTTCCCAGCGACAGACAGGGAGCCGCCCCTCCCCCGCCTCGCCCCAGCCTCACTCCCGTGTCTGGCCCAGCTCCTCCGCAGCCGCCATGTCTGCGCCGCGGTCGCGGGGGCGAGAGGGCGGGGTCGGAGGGTTCGGGGGTGGACTCCAGGGGCCTGGAATGTTAATTGGGAAGATTGTTTTAATAAGGCCCTCGTTGCAGATGCTTGAGAGCCTGGGTGGTGGTTCTGGAGACCGGGGGGCCCGTGTTCGCGAACAGCAGCGCTGGGAAGGAGACTGCAGAAGTCATGTGCGGACCACACGGCCGGGATTAGGGACTGTCTCCGCGTGCGGGCCTCTGAAGGAGCCTCCGAGCGGAAGGATTTGAAGTAGCGAGCGTGCTCTTAGACCAACGGGGGAGATTGGGACACAAATCCTATTTCCCGATGAAAACGTAGCCTGCGTGTGTGTGTGTGTGTGTGTGTGTGTGCGTGTGAGAGAAACAGACGGAGGATGGGATAAATAATGAGAGTTAAAATTCACAGAAATGAGCGCCAGCTAGCCACCCATCGCAGGGAAGTGCGACAGCAGGGCTCTCAGTCAGATTAGAAAAGATAGCACACGCACAGAAACAAACACACGCACACTAACACATCAAGTAGCAGTGGATCACGTGCGCATTTGCAGTAAGGACTTGCTGGAAGCACCAGACACAGAGTACTCGCTAACTGCAAGGCCACAATAAAGCATCGCTAACGGGTTCCTCCGCCTCCTGTCGCCTGTTAAATCTGGCTCAGAGTTCCTGGCTTACTGTACTGTATCGTTCGTCTGCATGGTTTCGCACAAAGCATGCGATTCCTGCGCCCCAGTTCACAAGTGGTTAGCGGGTCCAGTGTGCCTTCAGGAATAGATGTGCGTGAGCGTGTGAGAGAGGGCTGTGTCAGTCCTGAGGCCTTACAGTGAGGCTAGATTAGGGTCTTTGCCAAGCTGAGTTCACCTAGGGAGCTGGAAAGCTAGCTACAATCTCTAAGCAGACCCGTATGAAAACAATTCACAAGAGACCAAAATCCGGATAAGGACATTCATTTTGGGACTGTGTATGATATTCCGGGGCATGACATTTCTTCGGAGTTGTGCAAAATCGTTGCAGTATCCCATGTAAAGCAAGACGTTTCTTCGTCTTGTCAGGGGGACACATTTACTTGAGTTCACTCGTACACTGATGGTTTGATGCTATCTGGCAGGCTTTAGACCCGGCCCAAGGAGGTTACATGAAGACATTGTTAGGATACGTGAAAAGACTCGACATTGAGCTACCTATAATGTTGCCACAGATCCAATGAGCAACCATTCTGTTTTTTTAAAGGTATTTATTTACCTTCCTCCTGTCCTTGTTAGGATTTTTTGAGAGTTAAACTCCCCAGAGTACCATTTGAAGAAATGCTATTGGACCTCACCAATCCCTAACGGATAGCGTACAGTATACATTTTACTGAGAGCATTTGGTAACCATAATACTTGATGGTGTGTTTCCACAGCAAAATACTAACGGGTAACGGGTTCCCTTCCAGCTCCAAACTGCCTGTTTAATCACTTTCACATGCCAATATTTACCGTAGGAACTGTCTGTTCAGTGGAGAGTTCTGGAAACAGTTTATGTTATTGTGTTTTTTCTACCATCATAAAATGTAACTGTGATGATCGGCTACAGATGTATGTTGCGTGGGGCACGACCGTGGCTGCGGGAACCGCGGGTAGCTTCTCTACGTGGTTTATTTGCTGCTTTTTAGATACCGTTTTGGAAACCGGTGGTTCGTAAGGGGAGGCTAGTCCCCCGAGCCATAGAAACGCTCTCTTTATTTTAGTCCGGCTACCACTCCCCAGCTCTCCAATCAAACAGACTGTGTTTATTTTACTAAAAGGTGCCAAGTCGCTCAGTCAATCAGTCAGTCGTATACCCCCCCTTCCCATGTCCACCCAAGCCAAGGCCATCCATCTCTGTACCCTCAGCTTGACGAGAAGACTCATGACCCATTAAAAACAAACAGTCCCTCAATGGCCTCTCTGTCCGCGCGGCTACGGGGCAGGGTTTCCGTGTGCGCGCAGGTTAGTGTGTGTGCGTGCGTGCGTGCGCACATTGGAAGGTGTTAGCCGTCTAATGAAGAGGACATGCGTGACACAGGCGTGCCAAAATATCCAAGGTGGCACTCGGCTGGTGTCGACGTGCCCTCTGCCGCGCCACTGAAAGGCGAGGTCGGACATCTGCCGTTCAGGATACCAGCACCGGGATTTGGACGGGAAAACCCATGCGGGGTCCAGTCCAAGTGCCCCCTTCCCCCGTCGATCACACTCTCAGGCGAGACGGGGGAGGAGGCCAGATTCGCGCCTCACCCTGAAGCGGGGTAGTTGGATGGCTTGAATTAGGATTTGTATATCAGTGTAAGCTAGCTCCACATGTGCAGCTCAACTGTTGGATTAAGATCAAAACCCACTGTCACACTTTCACCCTCAAAAATCAATATCCAATAGCTGAAATGCTTTGAAGTAGACGTATCCTCGGGCTGGCGGAGAAATGACAACGCGGATACTTACGTTAATTCTAATATTAGTAGTAACGTAATATGTTGGGTTATGTATGCGACCGTGCCATGTTTATTTCCAGTGGGAGCCGCACAGTTTATTGTCACGGCTTTGATTGTTTAAAATAGTTAATTTGGACATCCTGTCTCCACTCTCTGGTCTCTATGACATCACAACCCCCTCTGCTCTCACCGTGGTTTTGTTTCCTTCAAGGTGTCTTGAAGAACGTTTTGGAGTTCTAACATTTTTTTATTAAATTTTTTGTAAAGTTAAAGAAACAATCAAAATCAAAAGACAATAAAAACAAATATTGAACTCCACATCCAACATTTTAACAAATGAGTGGCAAAGATTCCTCAAAGGGGTTTCACTGAATATCTGCCGAGTTTCCTTCAGGAACTGTTGGGTTTTATTGAAGATCTCCACAGTTTCCTTGAGGATCTCCAGGTTCCTCAAGTTACCAACTGTTGTGGTGTGATGTCCATCCAAGAAGTCAAAGGATACAGGTGCAGAGCCTGCAGCTACGTGTGTTTTCATCAGCTCGTTGGGACATGCTGACTGTCTGGAAGCTTGCAGTCTACTTCACACTTCAGCCTTTGAAAGTGTGAAACTGATGCCTCTTTGCGGACTAGGCTTCAATCATGTAGAATGGGGTAAGAGAACACACTCTTGGGATTCAATATTCAGAGTGAGAAGACATTTTTTACACTTAAAAGCACTTCAGCCAACCACTTTCCAAACTATTAAAAGTCATGTAGTGTCCTTAGATCAGAACCGCTCTGGCCCTCTTTGTGTTGTCTAGATCTCTCCAGAGGGCTGCAGACCTCTAACCCTCACCATGTACACTACTGGGCATGCTCGCTGGGACCCAGGAGAAGGCGAACTGGGTGTCTGGTGAAGGGTATGAGCTCATAGCACAGGAACGAGAGAGAGAGGGCGAGAGAGAAGAAGTGGAAGCTGCCATGTCCAATCACATCTCCCTGGTGGTTGGGTCAGGGGAGGGAGGGGGAGGGGAAACAGTCATGGGGCTGGGGGGGTGTTGTTGACACGCAAACAGTGTGGGCAGACAGTTTCACACACGCACACGCCATACTCACACTGCGCACGCCGTCCCTGGGAGGCGGGGGATACCGCAACGTGGCCGTGGGAGGGTAAGGTGGGAGATAGAAGTGCATCAGCTGCTGGAAGGGGAAAATGTATCTGGAGGAGGGGGAGGCATGAGGTGTGAAAACAGGCCATGGCCGGGGGCAAGATGGACAGTTTCAATATGGGATGTCTTACAACACAACACAGCCTAGCATTAAGGAGGCCAACCCAGGGCTCATAGCAGGAGCAACCGATAAGGTGTCCACACACAACACCTCCCACTGGTTGTGGCACCCACCTGGGAAGCACCCGTCTGCCAGTCTGTGCCAGATCGCTCACCATAATCAGGCCACGGTGGAGAGGTGTGTGCCAGCCATCAGACCTCACTGTGGTGGATGACGTGGGCGTGTTTTGCAATGCAAAGTCCCTCAAAGTAACTTCCCTGTGAAAATCACTGTTCAGCCAAATCACGTTGTTGGCAAAAATATAAAACACACTTCAAAATGATTTCTCAAACATACCATATGAAATCATCCTGTGAATGGCCAATCGGCAGTATACAGAAGGATGAGCAGGCCAATCAGCAGCCTAGAGAAGGATGAGCAGGCCAATCAGCAGCATAGAGAAGGATGAGCAGGCCAATAAACAGTCTACTCAAATTTAAATAAAAACAATTACTGGTATTTGCCATTACCACTCAGAAGAAATAATGTATATCTTATTGTCAGTAAGTATAGGTCATTGGATTTAGTGATCTGGATAGATACTTCAACGGTGGTACATACGCAGAAGTGTTTACAGGAACCAATCAATCTGCTGCCGTGTGTTAAGATAACAACGTAGACAATGGGCGGAGGGCAGTTGATAATGACTCAAGATTTATGACAGGACAATGAGAAGAGGGCAGTTGATAATGACTCATATTTAATGACAGGACAATGGCCACAGGTCAGTTGATAATGACTCATAGTTAATGACAGGACAATGGGCAGTGGGCAGTTGATTAGTTCCAGACACGAATGACCTAAAATCAGCAGACCTTTGTGATCATGTGAAACAAGCCGTCCTTTTTTTCTCCATCAGTTGCTGTTACTAAAGAGAATTGACAGCTTTTGACCATAGCGGATGAGGTTTGCTGTAACATGTTGACAGATACATTCAGAATGACTTCCGTTTTGTAGCATTTTTCTGTCTACTTATTTCCCGTGTCATTCAGAGGCCAGAGAGAGAGCATTGAGAAGTTGGAAGCCTGGAAAGTTGATGCCTAAAGCAGCAGCAATGTACACATCTGGGAGTGCTTACTTATTTCATATTTTCTTATTGTTCACT
The DNA here is from genome assembly GCA_016801105.1 of Esox niger. NCBI lineage: Eukaryota > Metazoa > Chordata > Actinopteri > Esociformes > Esocidae > Esox > Esox niger. The sequence goes on along the minus strand of JACXGJ010002167.1, from coordinate 3,361 downwards.
GTGGAGTCTCTCATTTTGCCTCTAATTCCGGTGTTATTTATGGGCTGTCATGTTTGGAGAGCGTCGTACAGCCCTGGCTTGTGGTGCCCTGGCGCTCGAATCAAGACAATTTGTTCACTTTATCAGGAGCAAGACTGACCTTGTAATAAAACAGGGAGAGGAAATGGGGACTCCCGCACAATAATACACGTTCACTTTACTTCCAGAACACGCAGCGAAAAGCATCTTCCCTTCCACCATCGCTCCCTCCCTTTCCTTGCTCTGCTAGGTCCCTGCAGCCTTTTCGTTTTTTTTAATTTTTTGTCCTTTGAGTGTTGTTTCCTGGAAAAGCTACATACGTTGTAAAAAAGTCTACACAACTATGTTAAAATGCCAGGTGTTTGTGATGTAATAAAATTAGACAAAGATAAATCATGTCAGAACATTATCCACCTTTAATGTGACCTATAACGTGAACAATTCAATTGACATGGCAATACTTGCTGACTTTTCTTTACAAAAGCGCTCCATATCTGTCAGGTTGCGGTTGCACAGCCTTCTTCAGATCACCCCACAGATGTTCAACTGGATTCGGGTCTGGGCTCTGGCCATTCCAAAACGTTCATCTTCTTCTGGTGAAGCAATGCTTTTGTGGATTTGGCTGTGTGCTTTGGGTCGTTGTCGTGCTGAAAGGGGAACTTCCTCTTCATCTTCATCATTCTAACGGATGGCTGAAGGTTTTGTGCCAAAATTGGGTGGCTTGATGTTCGTTTTTGCAAACTTCAGCCGGGCTTGGATGTTTTTCTTTGTAAGAAAGGGCTTCCGTCTTGCCACCCTACCCCATAGCCCATTAATATGAAGAATACGGGAGATTGTTGTCATATGTAGCACACCGACAGTACTTGCCAGAAATTCCTGCAGCTCCTTGAATGTTGCTGTAGGCCTCTTGGAAGCCTCCCTGATCAGTTTTTCATAAATTTTGGAGGGACGTCCAGTTCCTGGTAATGGCTCTGTTGTGTCAAAGATGCTTTGGAAGCTCTGCGGACCATGGCTTTTGCTTTGAGATGCAACTAAGAAAATGTCAGGAAAATCCTACTAGAACATCAGAACTTTTTTTGTGATTAATCAGAGTCACTTTAAATGATGGCTGGTGTGTAATGACTTGTATTTAACATGAGTTTAAATGTGATAGATTAATTCTGAACACAGCCACATCCCCATTAATAAGACTTATGCCACCAAGTTATTCTGTTTTTTTATTCATTTTTCCCTCTCGAAGATTTCAGTTTGTTTTTCAATTGAATTGTTCACATTAAAAGTTGAAAAAGTTCTGGCATTTTAACAGGGGTGTGTTGACTTTTTATATCAACTGTACCTGAGTCTCTCAGGTTTGCTTGTATCTGCTTTGAGACAATCCTCAGTTCCCCAATTCGCCTCCTTTTAATACTTTCTGTATTTTTTTGTGAGGGGGAGGATGTCTTACTGTAATCCCTTTAATTTCCTAGGAACAAAGCTCACCTGATCACCCTGTTCAGGCTTGTGTGTCGCATCAGGATCCTCTTTTTCATTAATGTCGGATGCAGTGCAAGGGAATCTAATTCTCATTCAACATTTTAGCATCTGGTTTCAATCTCCCCAGTAAGGAAAGAGTGTGTGTTTTGTGTGTGTGTGCGTTTGTTGAGGGTAGGCGGTAACTTTGTGAAGCAAGGTCAGCTACTTAACCATCTTCTTTCAAGAGTCGTCCAATATAAAAGACGGTCATACTTAATTGGGTTAGCCTGTTCTTAGCCCCAGTGTGCTACTGGGTTTGTGGGGAGTGATTTGTCAGGTCTGCACCGGAACAGTACCAGTAGATCCAGAACCAGACAGAAGCTTCCAGATGTTGGCTACCTCCTCAGCCGGTTGTCTGACGAAACCATATGCGGGGGCCATTTTTGAAAGGTTGTCGATTTATTACCACACAAAATTGATTTATGACTTATTTCTTTTTGAAAATATACATTAGATGGGATACAATGGGTTCATGCTTACACTTTATTTCGCATTTCTATCCACGGAGTATTAAATCGAATGCCTTTCAGTGTCAATGTGATGGTTGTGCTGTCGCCTTCCATCATCTCATTAGCAGCGCATATTTGAGTAATGCCAGAAAGGACAAAGACGCGTCTTCCTGCTGTGACCTGTGTGACTCCAGCCCATAACCACATATTAAGGGCCGTGAACCCCTCTATCTTGCCGTCTGTACACATACACATACAAACACACACACAGATACACACGCCCGTTCACACACTGTGTTTGGCCTCCCCGTTAACAGCCTGGGAAACATTATCTGCCACGGGACAGCTGCCACATCACTGGGCAGGGAGAAATATTTATAGGAAGAGAGGGGGTAGAGATAAGAAGAGATGGACAGGTTAGGATCAACAGCAGAAACAAAATGTACGTGGAGGTTTATCATTCCAGGCCTCCTGGACTACCATGCCGTCTGACAGTACAGGTCTGATGGCTGGCACAGGGAACTAGAGCTATCCTGGCTCCGGATCTGCCCGGGCCTCCTGCAGAAGATTTGGAGCGTGCTCGACCCCTCGTCCATATTTTTCTCTCGTTCCTATTTCCTCTCTCTCTTTCCACCCAGTTCTCTGTTAAGACCGGGTTTCTTCCCGCGCTGGTGGGCGGGATTGTCCCCGGCGCTGTAGTCGCCTGAGTTTGACGAAGGGTGGGGGAGGAGGAGGGAGGACAGCGAGGACTGTTTTGAAGGAGTGGAGGAGCCAGGTGGCGTCGCTGTAAACATTGAGGGGTAGCAGTTCTCCCTCTGCTCTAATCTCGTAATTCCCTTTTGTTTCTGAGAGAATGCGGTCGAAATCACTGAACTTGTCCAGCCTACTGGAAGGTGGGTGTTTCCTGGAGGATTTTGAACTGTCCACCACCATCATCAGCGGAATCTTTTTCTCCCCCTTTCACAAAGTAACTGCCGTCTCTGCGGTGGACCTTATTTGATGGTGAAAGTAGACTGGAGTTGACCGTGTATCTCCCTAGGAAAAACAATGTCGTCAACGGCAGATGGGTTTCCACTAGCCGCATTCCTGTCCTCTGCTCTAGGTTTCTGAGTGTTTTTGTTTGCGTCTTCCTCTATTTCGGACCTTTCTGGTACCAGTCGCCTTCATGAGCTCATTCGTCACTCAGATTGCTGGCAGGCTTGAGAAGGAGCGCTGTGTTCAGCCCGGCGTCGTGAACACGCTGCCAGCAAAGAAGCCTGGAGAAACCATTACCACAGATCACACCGAGAACTATTTCCTGCAGGGGGATTGGGTTCCCCTCCACTGTGCCTTGCAGACACTCTCCAACACTGGAACGTTACGAGAAGTGTGGGGGGGGGGGG
>JACXGJ010002166.1:0-69798 GCA_016801105.1 Esox niger | reverse complement strand
TGGGTGGATGACGGACTGGGTGGATGACTGAGTGGGTGGATGACGGAGTTAGTCGGTGACGGAGTTAGTCGGTGACGGGGTGTGTCGGTGACGGGGTGTGTCGGTGACGGGGTGTGTCGGTGACTGGGTGTGTCGGTGACGGGGTGTGTCGGTGACGGGGTGAGTCAAAGAGTGAGTCAGTGGGTGACTCAAGGCACGTGTTAGTGTTTGCCTATTATTTGTGTGTCTGAGAACGTAGTATATCTCTTGTCATTCCCACTAGCTAAAATGGCCAGTAAGTGTGTATGTGTGAAGGAGAAAGGAGAAAGTGTGTGTGTGTTTGTGTGTGTGTTACTAGCTTTGGAAGGTTTTTTAGGGACATGTTGTGTAACCTCGTTAATACCAATGTTTCTGCACTGCATGTGCGAGCTAAAAAACAAAAATCCTGATTGGCTCTTGTAGAACACTCCCACTTGGATCCTCCTCTCCATACCCAGGGATACTGGGACGCTGTGGCGGGATCACCATGGAAACTGCTGCTCCCTCTATCTCTGTTATGAGCCACAGCGTTTCCGCGTCTGGAACAATCCAACATGAGATTTACTCCCACCTCTCTTCCTCCCCTCCAACATTCAAGACTGGGAAACACCTGTTTGATATGGAAGACTTGTCTATATGACTTTTTTCATGTAATATTTGGAGACTCTGTGTATATATAACATATATACTCATGTACTGTCTGAATTCACCCATTTAGAGCTGTTGTATTTATCACACCTCATATATTGTTCCTCAATGGGTCATATGATAGAGATTTGTTGTACAATTTCCTAAAGCTACTGTGGAGACTGCTATTTAGGTATATCATGTCTTTTATGGTTAAATTCTGAATTGTGAGATATCCTGGAAACCCAAATACAGTAATGTAGGACTCTGTATAGGAACCTAGAAAATACAGCACCGAGCCGATCCAAAAACCACAGTGATGTTGTTTGATAGTTTCGACCATCAACTTGTATCTCTTCATCACTCTTTTCCAGCTATAGCAAACAGAGGACGCGTTACCTGTGAAACGTCACACTCATGTTCTGGAAAACGTGGTGAAGAGGATGATGACGTTGTCGTTTACCGGATACATCGTCGATCACAATGCTTGGCTGACCCCCAGCTCTCAGTGACTCACCCCTTCTACCGATTTCCACCACGCGTTCTACCGCCTCGCCTTAGCCGGTGTCACTGTGCGTACGGTAATAGTGACACCGCAGTTACCATGGTACCAGCCCCTCTCCTCCCTCCTCTGGCGTAATTTCACCTCCCCTGCTTGTTTGTATTGTCTGTCTGCCTTTTTTGCCTTGCTGCGTCATTACTCCTCTAAACAAATTACACCTTTGAAACAGACGCTCAGAATAGCATATTTTGGTAAAATAATTAAAACTGTCCTGGTTGGAATAGGTTGGAGTCAATGACAGGGGAAAGAAGGAGCGGAAGAGAGAGGAGTGGTGGAGGAGTTACATAAAGGAGGTGCGGGGGTCGGGCGGATGTGATGCGTATGGCGTGTGTGTGTGTGTGTGTGTGGTTGTGTGTGTGTAGGTGGGGCTGAAGGAGAGCGGGAGAGCCCTGCTGCTGATCGGCGTGTCGCAATACAGCGTGAATGTGTGTGTTTGGGTGTGTGTGGAGACACCACGCCCCCAGAAGTTCCCTGCAGAAACAACCGGTGCATTTTAAGCAGTGAGACACGCAGGCTCCCAAACGCCCACACACATGAACGCATGAGAAACACCGAAGAAAGAATAAAACACTAAATGGAGAGAAACGTGTTAAAGGGGGTGGAAAAACAAAGCTTTGAAGGAAAGAAAGGGTGGAAGAAGATACAGAGGTGTCGAAATCGCGAGCTGCAGTACGTAGGGGGGAGCGGTCAGGAGAGGTGCGTGGGTGGGTGGAAAGGGGGGGGACCTGCAGTGCAACACTGTGTGAATTATTCATGGATGTCTGAATGTGGAGGGGGGGGGGGGCGAGAGCAGAATAAGTCAGACAGAGAAAGATGGAGGGAGGTGGAGACAGAGAAAGATGGAGGGAGGTGGAGACAGAGAGAGATGGAGGGAGGTGGAGACAGAGAGAGATGGAGGGAGGTGGAGACAGAGAGAGATGGAGGGAGGGGGCTGAGAGAGATGGAGGGAGGGGGCTGAGAGAAAGAAAGATGGATGGAGGGAGACAGAGATGGGGGGCAGACACAGAGAAATGCAAGGTGGGGGCAGACAGAAAGTAATGGAGGGCTGGATGGGGGGGCGAGAGAAATGGTGGGAGGGGGTAAACCGAGATGGTGGGAGGGGGCAGACAGACAGAGAAAAATGGAGAGAGGGGACAGACTGATAGAGAGAAATGGAGGGATGGGGCAGACAGAAAGATGAAGGGAGGGGGCAGAGAGAAAGAAAGAGATGGAGGGAGGAAGAGAGAGGGGGAGACAGAAATGCAGGGAGGGGGCAGGCAGACAAACAAGGAGAGGTGGAAGGAGGGGGAAGAAACGGATGGAGATGGAGGGGGGGCAGATCGGAGGGAGAGGGACATGGGGGCAGACATAGTGTAGTTGACAGAGCTGGGGAGGGCAATATTGTTAGGCTGTAGCAGTCTCAACTCTCTGTCCCCAACTCTCATCACGTTCTCACCAAGTCATCTCATCGAACATCCCCAGTGCATGCTGTTAGACTCACAATTCCTACACCCACAGACAATGGGAGAGCCACACAGCTAAACACACCAGCAAGAAAACTATCATATACACTTTCCCCAGAGCAATGTACACTTGGTGGAGACTGAATGGCTTTTTCCTAAATCTATCTGTGTGATACAGATTCATGTTCAGATCAGATCAGTATCAGCCAAACCATCAGGATCAGCCCATCAGGGGCTGTCTAGTCTGACATTGACATTTCAGTGGACTGGCCTGCTTTTAATTGGTAGTTTCATGTTATGGATACGAGTCTTAACTAACAAACATGTTCCTTTACAAGCTGAGTCATGTAGAGGTGCACCCACTCCAGAACGCGGTGCTCTACGTCGGTCAAGAGACACGTTCCACAACAGAACCTGAGACACGTTCCACAACAGAACCTGAGACACGTTCCACAACAGAACCTGAGACACGTTCCACAACAGAACCTGTGACACGTTCCACAACAGAACCTGTGACACGTTCCACAACAGAACCTGAGACACGTCCCACAACAGAACCCCAGACACGTACCATAACTGAACCCGGGACACGTTCCAAAACACAACCTGAGACACGTCCCACAACAGAACCTGAGACACGTCCCACAACAGAAACTGAGACACGTCCCACAACAGAAACTGAGACACATACCGCAAGAGACACGTCCCACAACAGAACCTGACACACGTCCCACAACAGAACCTAAGACACATACCGCAAGAGACACGTCCCACAACAGAACCTGACACACGTCCCACAACAGAACCTAAGACACGTCCCACAACAGAACCTGAGACACGTCCCACAACAGAAGTTGATTTACATCCGACAACAGAACCTGAAACACATCCCACTACAGAACCTGAGACACACTCCATAACAGAACCTGAGACACATCCCACTACAGAACCTGAGACACATCCCACAGCAGAACCTGAGACACGCCATGTTACGTCACCATGTTTTCTGCATGACTAATTGATTGATTTAATTTGGTGATAATAGAATATGTGTATGACTTTTCAGATATAAACCTTGAGAATGTATTCAATTAGCAATGGTGATTAAACCACAATGATCTCAATGTCATGAGGTGGCATGTGATGTGAGAACTGATTTCACCTTGACTGCTTTTGAAAATCGACTCAGTGTCTAATTTTTTCCAAACTGCATTGCAGTATATAATTGTGACCGAATCTGCATTAAAGCGTAGCTCATCCTTAGTGCTTGACTAATGCTTGATCCTGTCAACATTTACATTGATGAAATTTAGCACACTTGTGAACTGAGTCACTAACATAATTGACTGCATACCAGTTTTGAACATGTAGTCATTTTGTGTTTCAGAGGGAGGAGAAAGGAATAATGAGTCAGTTGGAAGCTGGGAATCAAATTTTGCCAGAACCCAGAGGGTAACACCGCTCTCTTATGTTAAGTGCCATGAGATCTTAAGTGACCACGGTGAGTCAAGCCATTAGTGTTTCTCAGTAATCCAGAACCACAATAATATCAAGGTGCTGTGTGTCATAGCAGTTCGGGGGATAAAAGGCCGTCCAACTTGCAGCTACGTGTTGACTGCAACAACCAAATGAATGAGGTTACAGACTGAAGTCCTCCTCACCAGTACACAACCTGATCATAAAGACTGTATCTTTGACCAATTATTACAGGATTTCTATCCGTTTAAACAACAACAAAGACTAAAACAGGAACTTTTCACCGGTATGCTTTTCTCTACCTGTTGATGGTACAATGTATAAAAATTTGAAATGTTTCTTGCATTAGAGGGTCTGGAGACCTTTATTCCAACATATCAAAGAAAACCCCTTTTAAACAATGGCAGCGCTGACATGTTGCATTGAGCTTTACTGAAGGAAATTTACATCACTGTCTGACTTTCAGCTGTAGCAAATGTGACTCTGACTGAGCTGCAATCGGTTGCTTCAACCTTACTACTCAAAAAAGCCCATTGTGTCCAGTATGACTCATAGAGCAAAGCCTGGAAATAATCTTGCTCCCACCCCATGCAGTCTGGTGGAAACACACACGCACACACACACACACACACAGCCTGCTGGTGACTCCCTGGCTCTGGTAACATTTATCTGGTGTCCAGGTCACGTTTCCATCTCCCGTGGCCCAGAAAGGCCATGTTCCCTTTCCACTCCCCTCTCCCTGCCCCTACCTCTCCACATTTGGTCAGCCGTAGCTGGGGCACTTCACTCGGTTGGATCGGGGTTGTCACAGAAACAACGGCGGTGTGATAAGGGAGTCCCTGCAACACTCCCGATCCAACTGCATTACCCTGTTCATCCCTTCCCCTCGTCCTCAATCCCAATAATTACTCATCAGATGTGCACATTCTTTGTCCGCAAAGCTCCGCATATTTGCAAAACTCCCCGTAAGAGTTTAAATAGATGACCCAGGAGAGGAAAGAATTCTATAAAGTATTATGTTCCCTGAGGTCATTGAGAGAGAACAGGGAGGACACTGGGGGAAGGGCTAAGTGTCTTGATGTGGTTCATAATCTCATTAGCCCCCCCAGTAAGATAAAACAGAAGTTAATAATGACTGAAAAGGACATTTAGATGAAAGCTCTTCTTCCCTTCCTCTGCTACAGTCCATTTTAGGCCCTTTGATGGACAAGCGGAGGGCTGGAGAAGGATGGTCATTGAATGCAATTGACCTCGTCCATCTCTAGATCATTCAGGGACAAGTGGGATCAGAAGAGCTGGAGGTTTCTTTGAAGATTATATATCGTGGGGGCAGCTAGAATTGGACATAGAAACAGTTAACAGCGCGTGACCAGATCAAGAGTTCTACTCTCTTTGGATTGGTTTGAGAATAATAATTATTTAGGACTGAATAGATAACATTCAGCTGGTCAGTCAGTGTGGTAACTACCATGTAGCCATAAGATAGACGGCAATAATTGATTCATAAACATGTACATGTATTGTGTAATCTTGTCTGGCTTGTCATAAAACATTTAAAACTGTCTGTGTGGTTATAAAAGAAAAGAGCCATACAAGATACAATACATTTAGATGTACGTTAGAGGTTTTCATCTTGAGGGAAATGCAATGGACACTGGTGGGAGATGGCTTTAAAAATAAAATGACAATGCCATAAAAGTGGTTATTTGGGATTGCTGTGTTGGTATTTGAGTTCTTTATCTAGAATTTGTAATACAAAGAATCAGAGGGCAGCCAGCAGGGCCTGACCCCCCTCGCAAAGCTGCCTCCCTTTGGGGAACGCCCTCAAGTGCCCAAAACACCTGTCCAATGTCCATTCCCTGTGTTTTACCCAGTTACAACATGTATATTTTTCTTTTTCTTCCTGTCAAAATAAACATGAAGAAGCACACAGATCGATGGAACTAAAAAGGCCAGCTGTCCCTTCACATCCTATTGTTACATTTTATTGCTTTGGGCAAATACAAATGGTGGTGATTGTGACATCCTCAGAGCCAAATCCTGTTTGTCACTTGCTAAGGCAAGTTCGCTATTTCAGAAAACCCCAGGAAATGTTGGAGGAGACAATAGGTGTCCCCATGAAAGGACAAGGACAAGGATGGTCAAGGCAATTTCTTGTCCTGAACTTATCTTGGAAGTGAAGGCTTGGATCTGATGAGATGATGGAGCCAGGTGTTGAAAAGTAAAAGGAGGCTTTGGATTAACTGGTTTGCGGATCGTTTTTTTTGGAATGAGGCTGAGAAGGTTCTGATTCTCACTCTTATCAACGCAGACACACCCTGATCCTCTTCTAGATGTCGAACCTCCAAGTCCTCTGACGCCTGTTCTGACTCCCAATATGAGCAACTCCTGATCTGGACCTGGATCTTGAACCTGTGATTTACCCTCTGATTTCAGACTGGCATAGGGGATGACTGAAGGAAAGCATGGTGTTTTACATGCTATTTTAAGCCCCTCTTCCAGCTGTTGAATCGGGGCCTTACACTTTGGGTTGCGGGTTGAGCTCACCCCTTGGTTGGAAGGTTCATTAATTCTCTATTCGTTTTTTTTCTAAGGTTATTGATTTCAGGTCCCATATGACCAATTCTTTTAGTTTATAAAAATCACCTCCAATCCCCCGACTAGAAAAAACATTGCTTGGCTTTGTGGCTTTGGCTGTACAGTATCAGTCAAAATCTTTAACACACCCACTCACTCAAATGTTTTTATGTGGTTTTACTGTTTCCCACATTGTAGAATAAAAGAGAAGACAGCACAACTATGAAATACCACATGGAATCCTGTAGCAAATAAAACGTTTTGAACTAAAATACATTTGATATTTTGGATTCTTCCAAGTAGCTGGAAGATTGAATCTTCTCCCAAATCCCAGGTTTCTTGCAGACTTGCTAACAAGATTTCTCTGTACTTTGCCGTATCTATTTTGCCCTCTGTCGTCACAAGCGTTCCAGGCCCAGATACAGAGAAGCATCCCAATAGCACGATGCTACCACCACCATGCTTTAAGGTAGGGATGTTGTTCTCTGGATGATCCGCGATATTAGTGTTGTTCCAAAAATAGAGGCCAAAAATATTTATTTTGGTCTTGTCATACCATGGAATATTTTTCCACTTAGTCAGCCACATGCCTGCTGGAAAAGTAAATATTGGGTATGAGTTTTTTCTTCCCAAAATGTGCTTTATTTTTCCACTCTAACATGGTCGTTTTTGTTAGGAACTTTGGCTATTGTTGCAGTATGCTTTAGAAAACTGGAACACTTTTAGAGTTGCCACAGGTCTACTACTACCAAAGGCCTACTACTATCACAGGCCTAATACTACATTTACTACAGCCTCCTCTACTACTACTTCCACTACTATCACCACCGAATCCACTATCGCCACTGCTACGACAAGACCACCACAACTCCCACTCATTCTGCCAAGGGCACACAGTCCTTAACATGGAAAAACACCAGCATGTGCGCACGCAGGCCAACAACTGTATTGAACACTTGCATTTTCGTACGCTCGTCATACCATCTTCATAGAATGTATTAAGAACTAACGTTATTACGTTTTGCTGTTTATTTATGTTGATTGTGAACAACCCAAATGGCTGTTGTTGATGTGAAACAACCATATGGTCTCCCCCCGGCCCTATATTGTTCTTCATGCCAGTTATTTTGGGTCAAGCTTCCACAAGGCCAAAGGCCAAGCAAACCCTTTCTTCTCCTTCCTCTCTACTCAGAGCGCTCAACCTTAATTTAACCTATCAGGACCATGAATGTCAGCCTTCACTGCATGGCATTTATAGCCTATTTCAGTTTTAGTGCCTACCAGTTATTAGATCCAGGTCACAGGTCACAGTGGGGGTAGGGACTTGTGCGCATTCGCTGACATGCAGGCACACACTCACGAATGCGTACATAAACCAGCACTCACCAGCACTCACAATACACATTCAAAGCTGTACACACACTCATACACAAATGCACACACAATATTTATGCACACAAAACACACCCAGGAACTTGCACCAACATTAAACATTAAGACTGAAGCATTCATACTCTGTGAGCTAAAGGGACCGACATCCCACAGGGCCCAGATAGAACTAGAAGCTAATAAAGCACAGGAAGCCTATCCACTGTGGTTAAAGCAATTTGATCTACGTGTGTGTGTGTGGGTGTGTGTGTGTGTGTGTGTGTGTGTGTGTGTGTGTGTGTGTGTGTGTGTGTGTGTGTGTGTGGGTGTGTATGATGCTATTATATATGCTTCCATGTGTGTCTACTCCTCTTTGCACGTGGATGTGTGTGTGTCCTCGCGTGACCGTGTGTGAACGCTCGCTAACATGGTTTGACTGACAGCTGTGACACCACCCACTGAATGTAAACATCCCTGTGAAACATTCATCTATCAACCGTGTCAGTCATGAAGATGGATCTGTGTCTTTTTATTTGTGCATCTGTCAATCTAATCCACTAAAACAACCACCCATCTGTACATATATACAATCTCTATAAGCTTGTTTTCACATATGAACCATATCAAAACCCTTTCATATCAAGTTCAAGCCTCCGCCCTCTAATATAAATTGTAAGACACACAGATCGGGATGGAGGAAGATGGAAAGGGACAGAGAAAGAGAGACAGAAAAGGGGATGGAAAGAGGGAGTTTCTTCACAGTCGTTCTGATACCCATGCAACATTTCCAATACTGTCATTTTTGCTGTACTTGGGCATAAATGCCAGAAAAAAGGACAAGTGGAAATCTGCAGTTAACGGTTTATGTTACAAATTTGTTCAGATTGCCAGAGATGGTGCCCATTAAACTGTCTTGCATGTCAATCTATTAGCACACTCACTTTAGACACTCGTGGTTCTGTCGTTCCCGCCTTAAACCACCCTGGACCAGCTAATACTATTCCAGTCTCATTCGGGAAAGGAAGACAGGGAAGAGACAAGTTCTGTTATGGCTTGAATTCAGTCTTGTAAAAATGTTAAGCAGGATCGTACGCAGTGCCATTTTTATATATACCTAAACAAAAATATAACTAATGTTCAACCAGTTATACTCTAGAGCTGAAATGTGTTATTTCAAAATACGAAATGTGTTTCTATACTATTGCATATAACTGTGTAACCATTATTTCCTGGAATAGTAGGATAAGAGCAAGTGTTAAATGACAGAAGTCTAAATGTAAAAATGAACCCTGGCAAAGTATGCTGGGTATCATTATAATGAGCTCGCTCCTTGAAACCCAGTGTGCTGTGCTGTTTACCTTCAAATGGTGCTGTTTGTCAGACGCTCTCATACAGAACCTTCTGCTTGAACATTCTACACATATTTTTGTATTAGCCACCTGTATGTTGTGATTTGGTTTGGTACGTTGGTCTTCAGGGTATCTTTCTGATTTATTCTGTAATTGTGTTTAGTATATATATTTTTTCCATATCCTGCTATTACCTATGTACAGTTGTTCACTACCCTTGACCCCAAGGGCACTCAGTCCTCTGTACTTAGTGCCCTCTAGAGAGGGTGCCATTTGGAACTCTGTTTTAACCCTGGTAAATATAAGGAAAGCAGATCATTATGATAATAGCAGGCCAAGCCACCATTAGCCACCAGCCAAGGGATTTCTTGTTAATTCAGTGTTTATTATGCTCTCCACTTCTCCCATCTCCGTCCGTGTAAGCACAGCACAGTCAGACAATAATCAGGGCAACATGCGGAACACAGGCCCTTGTACGCGAACGCACACAGACACACGAGAAGCGCACAAACACCGGCAGAGAGAGCGAGCATGAGGCTTCATGGAAATGGAGCATCGGGGTTTGAGGAGCCATGTGACAGGAGGTCGGGAGAGTCATCCAGCTAACAGCCCACTAACAGGCCACATCTCCCAAGGCCAGAACGGCCGAGGGCTTCCGGCAGGTCCCACTTCAGTGACCTCCCCCCTTTATCCACAGTCCGTTCTGGCCTTGGGAGAGTCATCCAGCTAACAGCCCACTAACAGGCCACATCTCCCAAGGCCAGAATGGCCGAGGGCTTCCGGCAGGTCCCACTTCAGTGACCTCCCCCCTTTATCCACAGTCCGTTCTGGCCTTGGGAGAGTCATCCAGCTAACAGCCCACTAACAGGCCACATCTCCCAAGGCCAGAACGGCCGAGGGCTTCCGGCAGGTCCCACTTCAGTGACCTCCCCCCTCCATCCACCGTCCCTCTGTCCTGCTTCTACCCCTTCTCTTCCCAAACCTCCACCACCTCAACCCCCCGCCCCCCGTCATGACCCCATCCCTCCACCATTTCCCCTTCCATTCCCCTCCACCTACATCCCTTCACTGTTCGCAATGCCCGGTCCCGCCCTCCAGACCCCCCCCGAGGCTAGGCCACGTGTTACACCTAGCTAACGGTTTATCAGCCTGGGTTTGAAGCTATACTCTAGCCGCTAGCTGGAGGAGCAGAACAATATGGAGAAAGAATTACGTCTGGTAATAGGATTATCGGATGCCGGCTGAACGGCAGAGCAATCCTGCATGACACACGCACAGTTAGTGGGTTGGAGAGGCTAAGCCCGAAGCTAAGACAAAGGCTACAGATGGCTCCTATTGTCTTTGTTGGAGTTTCAAAGATTAAGTGTACGAGCATGAACACACACACACACACACACACACACAAAGAATACCACAACAACACGCAAATATACCAGCTCACACATCCAATTTTGTTGGAGTAGCTTTGTCTATCAACAGATTTGCTTGAGGTAACCTCACAGCGATGCTGTGTCAATGATGCTTGACATTGGCCATTCAAGGGTAACACCTCACCACAATCACTCCGTCAGTCTTTATAAGACTTCCAGGTAGTTTGACATGAGGGAAGATAGTGTAATATGTTTTACTCACTCAAAAGGCAAATTCTCATGGTCATTAGAATGACATCTTTACTGCATGCTGATTTTGAGAATTGTTTGTTTCATAATGTGTATTTTCTTCATGTACATTATTTGGTAGATTTGTGTCTGTCACTTGAGCAGTGCGAGACAGAATAACAACAAAATAAATCCAGAAAACAAATCCCAATTCTTTTTTTTATAAATTGATTTGCATTTATTTAAAGTATTCAACACCTTTTCAAAACATAACTTATTCCTTGATGGCAAAATCCTTGTTGGCAATCACAGAGGTCAGACGTTTCTTGTGGCTACCAGGTTTGCACACACCTCAGGTCGGATCTTGTCCCACTCCTTTTTGCAGATCTTCTCCAAGTCATTAAGGTTTTGAGACTGACGTATGGCAACACGAATCTTCAGCTCCCTCCACAGATTTTCTATGGGTCCACGGTCTGGAGACTGGCTAGGCCACTCCAGGACCTTAATGTGTTTCTTCTTGAGCCACTTCTTTGTTGCCTTGGCCATGTGTTTTGGGTCATTGTCATGCTGGAAAACCTATCCTCAACCCATTTTCAATGTCTTGGCTGAGGGAAAGAGGTTCTCATACAAAATTTGACAGCACATGGCCCCGTCTGTCAGCCCTTTGATGCGGTGAAGTAGTCCTGTCCTCTTAGCAGAAAAACACCCCCAAAGCATGATGTTCCCATCTCCATGTTTCATGGTGGAGATGGTGTTCTTGTGGGCCTTGGCAGCGTTCCTCCTTCTCCAAACACGGTAAGTTGAGTTGAATGCTGCCGATGAGACTATCTTGTATTTTTTGTTGTTATTCTGTCTTTCACTGTTCAAAGGATCCTACCATTAAAATGATAGACTGATAATTTCTTTGTCAGTGGGCAAACATACAAATTCAGTAAGGGATCAAATACTTTTTCCCTCGCTGGTCCTAAGTGTGATACAATTTTAATGCTTTGCATGTAGAAGTTTGTCTTTGGTAACAAACCGTACTGGTCCTATAACCAGAGAAAGGAATTGCCCAAATGTCTTTAACAGAAATCATTTTTGTTATGACAATTGATACTAAAGTAAATACAATAATTTTTTCTTTGATATGACATGACTATATTTTCATACATTTTCAATATCCCACTTATCTCATTATTTCCCAAACTTTCAACACACATGCACAACAATGAGCAAGCCTCTTCGAAGTCATTAGCATCAATATACTGATGGGTTGTTTGCCCTGTTATCTGCTACAGCCCCTGGTTTGACTGTCTAAACTAGCCTACTGTAATTACCTGTTTTGTTACATAGCCTTGACCTCCAGAACCCACTCTTAAGAGCACTGGCGACGCCAGGCTAGGGTGCAAGCTGCGGTATATACGAATGTGAAGCCGATCCTAGCATAGAATAATCTCACAGCCAACATCTGACTAAGATAGCCATATCAACAAAACATAAAGAGGTTTATTATAGAGTCCAAGCACGGGCTCCCCACCCACCATGCCCCCTTCATCACCAAGGGCCTCTCCCCAATGTGAGCCCAGATGCAGCTGCACCCCTGATAGCTACGCCAGTGCTTAACGGATGCAGAGAATCAGTGACCTTGTGAAGTTTGGAAAGCAAAGGCAGGATTTAAAAAACAGAAATTAGCCGGTTGAGCTCTTCCTAAAAATTTCTGTAGCACTGCAAAGGTCACAAAATCCACTAAGGTTTTTCATCTCGTCTACCAACAGCACTCCGGTATGAGAACATAATAGCTGCAGAATCGAACTTTCTTTATTAGTTGTCGGGCCATGCAATTGAATTTGCCCAGCATTCTATTTCAGCCTGTACTTGCACCACTACTCCCTGCAGAGCTCACCCTAAGGTCACACCCCTTTCTTCTTTAGTCGAGTACTAGTAAATAAGGTGCATGGATCTAAAACTGGACATACAAGTCTGCTGGAGTGGATGACATAGACAGCTATTTATTTAGACTGTCTGCCAAACTGATCTCAGAGCCTATCAACTGCTTTTCAAACCTCTCATTATAATCCCTCAGATTTGGAAAGCTAAGTGGTATAGGCTATTATGTCCATTCTGCCACACTTTACAAAATAGTTTGAAGGCCCGGTCAAGCCTTTGAACCACGGCATCTTTGTCAGCCAACTCCAAAACCACAGAGTCCTCAGAGAACTGTTAAATCTGGTTTTAAAAATGATTAACCTGACTATATAACCCTGTGTCCCACAGGGTTATATTTTTGGGCTTACCCTATTCTCTGTGCCATGTGTATCTCCCTCATGTTGATGAAACTATCTTGTAGAATACTGGCCCCTCACTGAACACAATTAATACTGGTCCTATCTATAATATGTACTATTCCTATCTGTAAAAAATATCCTGGTGAAATTCAGGGACATTTATTTGTATTTGTTTGTTTGTATTTTCATATTAAATTTGCATGCCTATGGCCAGGTTTACTCAAAATGAGAACTGGTTCTTAAATGGCTTGGTTAAATAATGAATAAAACCCATAGTAGCAGACTTGTATGCTAATTGTTTAAATTATTAAAAAGATTATCAAATATAAAAAATACAAAAATAATTCCACCTAATATCCTGTAAAAAAAAAAATCATAATCTCACCAAACCCATGACACCCTATGCCTAATGTCCTTTTATAACTAGTTATAAACCATATGGGGTCAGTCTGGGTAACTGGGGTATCACATTAGTGAGATATGAAAAAGAGGGAGGATATACTGTATCAATTTTTGCTGCTAGAAGAGGAAGCTGTTGGTAATCATATACCCAGAGAGTTTGGACATCACAAAACAGAGCTGCTCTTCTCTCCTTGTCTGACCTTGTTGGGCTGCGGGCAGTCCAGACTCCAAATCAGAGCAGACTGGCAGGCAGATACACACAAACACACACCAATACAAAAGCACCAGGGCACCACTCAGCTCAGACTATCTTTCCTCACTTCCTCACTTAAACACAAACACATATACACACTGCATCCTTCAGCATCCATCTGTCCCCCTATCACTCTGTCTACACAGATTGATTCCCCATATTGATTGTGGACCCAGTGTGATCAGCCTACCTAACCTCTGCTGAAATCAGGCTAACAGCTACTGTTCCTTCACGGATGGATTTAAGGCCTGACGGCATGTTTCAGTCAAATCAGAAATGGATGTCAGCTTCGTGAGGAAATGGTAGTGTTTTGATATAATGTATGTTTTATAATCTGCCATGCTATTGTGCCCTTATTATTCCATTATAGATGGAACACAACTCATCAGGGTGTGGTTTGATTAAAATCCAACAATTTATCTGTAACATGTTTTTGGGGGGGCGATCACCTAGGAAAATCTGTTGTTTCATTCTCTACACATTTTCCATCAGCGATATCAATTTGATAAACAATTAGCATTTAACCAATTAGGCAGTTCACTGCATGCCTTCCAGTTATTTTATTTTTAAGTTGCCTTTCACGTCACTGAAACTCTGAAAAGGATTTGTGCAGCATTGGATTAAAACATCGATGTTCAGGTTAAAGAAGCACAATACGTGTTTCGGAGTACTTATCATGTTTCAAACCACTTCTTGTGTATCGTAAATCTTTCATTGGGCTTACATTCTCACACCCCCCGGATCTCGGTTCAGACTACTACCTTTCATGGTTCATTTCACCATCACAGTATTTTAAGTCTTTCTATTTTTACGGTGTCGAGAAAGACGTGCCGTACATGTTGGCTGTTCCTGTTCTGGTCTATATATGGGAATCTCTGTCATTATCTATCCTTGTGGAGGAGTTTCCATGATATAATGTATGTAATGTATGTGGAAATATCTAGCAGAACTCCATCTATGTAGCTAAGTATCCAGACAAAAGATATTCCTCAAGGTTGTATATGTTCTCCCCAGCTCCCTGTGTCTCATTTTCTCACTCGCGTGCACACGCACACACGCACACAAACACACAGAGCCCACAGCGCAGAGCACGGAAGAGGCGCTTACAATGTCTGATGGAAAAAGGGACACGTTTCAATTAGCTGTTTAATCCAAACACTGGTCTATAAACTCAGGGGCTCTGGTTACCCTGAGGCCCAGACTGGTGTTTGTGTCGCTTGTGTGTGTTTGTGTAGTGGGGTAGCTGAATGGCCCCATAGAGCTACAGCTTACCACAGTTTTCCCATTCCACTCAGTGAGAGTCACTACGGGGTCGCCGTGGAGACACTGAGTCTACAACACCAATGGGTGTGGGGGGGGGGGTTCTCACACCAAAAACAATGTTCTGTGTGTCTTGAGTGGAACGTTGCCGCACTTCGGCTTGTGGAATAATTCTGTGTGCGTGCGTCTGTGTGTGCGTGGGCGTGCGCCAGCGAGAGAGGGAAAGGGGTTCCCCTGTGTTGCGACTGTGTGAACGCCACGTGCTCAATGGAAAATATAAACACAAGGGGGAGGACTTTTTGGAGAATGGGTTGTTCTCTATAACCTGTGGCTGGAATGACCTAAAATGGAGAAGCTTTTACATGAGCATAAACAATGTTGCTTTACTTTGGTATTTTAGTCTGTGTATGTACAATATGTGTGTCAGTATGTAAGCCATTATCATATCTCATGTCTTGGAAAACCGCTTTGCTAATTTTCCAGTGTTAAATCAACACTGACATCGTTAAACTTAACACTCACCGTCAACTACTGAGTGAGAGATTTTGCGTTCGTTCTTTTTCTCTTCTAGAACTTTCACCAAGGAACAGATTAAGCTTAATTAAAACTCTGCTAAAGTGACTGATGGTTTATTGGCTCGCGTGTCTCATTAAACTGGCTTTCCAAAATACTTAGTCATTTCTATTGAAATCCCGCCTTAGTGGATATATCCAATATTTTGAACATTTATTCACCCACCACCTGCATTCACAATCGCTGCAATATTTTGAATCAAAACTGCATTCAGTATAACGGGCATAAAGTAGCGGATTGTTTATTTTCCTTATGTATTTACTGGCGCATGGTTATACAGTGTTGGGACATCCACAACGGTGTAGCTTCCTGTAGGTAGGTGCATACTGGCAACAGCCCGGGGATTTCCTTGATTTGTCCCAGTCTAGCGACTCCCTCTGTTTGGTCGAGCACCTGTAAGCTAACTATGGATGGTAGTCAAGTATGAAGTCAAATGGGAACTAATTACATCCAGGTTGGGCAGTTAAAAAAATCTGAAAGGCTGGGCTCAACGAGTCTCTGGCGGATTAATGAGCTCATCGATGCAAATGTAAATACATAGATTGAAACAAACTAAGTGTTACCTGTAGTGTAGCATGTTGGAAATGATAATTATATGCCTGGCTTTGGTTCAACTTAAAGAGAAAATATTGGGCCTGCATCAGCATATAAAAAAGTTACATGAAAAAAATCTATTTAAACTGGCCAACAGGCTGTGTGGTAGCAGTACGTACACCCACACACACACACACACACACACACACACACACACACACATGCGCAAACACAAGATTCTGTGTTCCTAGAGAGAGAGAGAGAGAGAGAGCGATATGCCTGATAATGGGGATTAAATTAGCCCTATTATCCAAGTCATAATCTTTACATGACAGCATGTGCTGGGGGATGGCCGAGGGCAGAGGGGAAGGAGAGGAAAGAGGACAAGAGGAGATAAGAGGGAGGGAGTACGAGGAAATGTAGGGGGAGAGGAGTAGCAGAGCGTGGTCTGGCTATCAATGAACAAAGGACTTATTATCAATCAAATCCAGTTGTTAAATTCCTCATATGTCAGCCCCCCTGAATAAGCTAGCAAGTCAGGAGGGAGATGAAGATCAATGGACAGCGAACGGGACGAGTTGCACCCCGTTACGATGTACCAGGAGCTCTGAGACCAAGTGGATAGTACCATTTCATCAGTTATTTCTCAGAGAAAGGTTTATATGTGTCTGCATGAACCATGAGGTAACATAGTGTGTCTCTCTAGACTAGAGCTCTATAACAATCAATCAATCAAATTTATTTTATAAAGCCCTTTTTACATCAGCAGTTGTCGCAAAGTGCTTTCACAAAACACCCGACCTTAAACCCCAAGGAGCAAATAACAGTAGTGTTGAACTTCACTGGCTAGGAAAAACTCCCTATGAGCCGAAATTTAGGAAGAAACCTAGAGAGGAACCAGGCTCCGAGGGGTGACCAGTCCTCTTCTGGCTGTGCCGGGTGAACATATTAAGAGTTTTAATAGTTCAATACATGTGGGCTAATCCCAGCGTCCATTCAAACCCAGCCTAGATCAGAGGCATAACCGGATGGTCAAGGACAGGGACAGACATGGGGAAGAGGGGGGGGTCAGGAGAGTGGCAGCCTATAACAATGGAGGGGTTTGTCACTGGGTCTTAAAAATACCTACTGTATTGTGATTATGGCCTTCATATACTTTGTAGATGTTCATTTTGATAGGACTGGTCTTACAGGGGATTCGAATGGGGGAAAGGTGATTTTGGAGCTAAAAGGTGGTAAAACGTGACCTAGACCACCTCTGTGTTGGTTTACTTGATGCTGTCAAAAATGTGTCACTGCACAGCAACTAAAGTAACTTTAGGCACTGGACAGAAATCAGTGGTTTGAGTTTAGATATTCGCATACCTGAAGTGCTCAGATTGAGTCTGAAAACCCTGAAAGCCGGATCTCGTTTTACGCCCACCACCACCAACCGGGTCTGATTTTGACTAGGAAACGGCATGACCGTGCTTCTGAAGCTCATAATCTATCCACCTGTCAATCAATCAGAGTGGGCTGGGAGGTTGCTAGGAGAGCGTGGTTGTCTGTCACTATTGATAGGAAAAAAGTGTACACAAAGAAGCAGATCGTCCTCCCTAGACATCTGTGTATTGTGTGTGTGTGTGTGTGTGTGTGTGTGTGTTAACCCAATGGAGCGGCGGGGGTTTAGCGGGGGGGGGGTGTGGACCACGCATCAGTTGGGTGATGTGTATAATGAGGCTCATGTTCCTAGCAGGAAGGTGGCAAACCATTGGACATGTGATCCTTTTTACCGCCAAAAAAAGAAAAGGTGGGACAGCAATAAATCGGGGGAATATCCCCAGTGGTCCTGCATGAGGGGGGAGAGGGGTAAGGGTGGGGGAGGGGACTGGAACAGATGGCAGGCAGCCTCCCCTTCCCCCAATACTCCCTCCTTCTTCCCCCATCCCTCCCCCACCCAGATACACAGAGATGTTGAGCTGGGGCATTTAGAGGCAGGGAGGGCTGAGGATGGGGGAGACACATGCGTGGTACATACATTCTCTCACATATATGTATTTCTTTTTTTCTCTCTAACACACACACACACACACACACACACACACACACACACACACACAGTAGTGTATTACCATGAGGAATCACAGCCGGAGGGCCTCTCCATCATCCCTCCTTCAGGGGCTTAAATAGCCATTCTCCCCTCCCACTGACGGAGCTCACAGCTCCATTAGCCTACCAGAGACAAGTGCAAGGTGTCACCTGCCACTCAAAGCTCCCCTCCCCCAGCCTCTCTGCCTGTAGCACACCCCGTCCTTCAGTCACTGGCGCTCTTCATCACGCCTCAAGACGACGGGCTTGTTCCATGTCGCTGCCGTCTCGCTGATCTACACTGAACCCTGCGTCGTAAATAACCACTCATTAATATTTGGAGACCAGTAAGCCGTTAACAATGTATACTGGATATACTGTATAATCGTTTTATACCTCTTGCGGCCACTGACTGGAGAGGAGCAGAGACAAGAAGGGGATGGGGGAGGAGGTATGGAGATGGGTATAGGGAGGAGTATGCTATTGTGAATATTATATAAGATCTATAGAGTGAACTCCTCCACAGCGATTACCAGCACTCCAGCAAAAATGGTCTTGCCCCACAGCCCCATGGGAATTGTAGGATAATTACAAGGCATTTCCCCGAAGGGAACACTACTAAAATGTCCACCGCCCCAGAGGTGCCCCAGGGACGTGCTCTTGTAAAGTCTGTGTACCCGGGGCCACGATCAACCACAATAACAGCTGCTTTGAGGCCCGGACCATGTCCCCATTTTCAAATGGTAGTTTTCATTGGTTTAATTAGCTCGTCATGATGACAATAAATAATGATAATCACACCCGCGACTGTTTTGTTAGGTCCTTCTCACACACGGCGAGCAACCAAACAAGTACAGCCTGTTTTGAGAGACTGGACGTGTAAGGTCGCTTGATGTGGATATCGGCGAAAGCGTCATTATGTGCAGTGTCACAGCAACAGAAACTTGGCAGCAGGTTTTGCACCAAGGGGCCGTCAGGTTCAGCTACTTTAAGATTCTGCTGCTGCGGTTCTGCTCCCCAGACTCCGGGCGGTGTCGGTTGCCAACCCTCCTCCTCCCCCTGGCTGCTGCCGGTATTCCTACTACCGTATGGCAGAGTCTCAATTGGCACACCGCTCTCCGTATAGTCCGCTGCTTTCATACTTGGGGTGGGTGAGGCTCTGGTTGAGATTGGTGCACTGTATTTGGAATAGGGTTTCGTTTGGGATGCCGCTATGGAGGACCACTAGATCATAAATACCATGAATAGCATTAGGATGTAAAGGACCCATTGTTTATTATATACGGCTATAAGGAAACAGCTAACCCTAACCCTCTGTAGTACTCCCTCTACAGTCAACCATCGAAACGCCTCTTTTGCTTTCTCTTCTCTCTCGCTCTCTCTCTCCTCCCTCCCCTCTTCTTTTTTCTCCGCCCTTCCCTCTGAGGTTGTCCAGAATGCTCTGGGGCTCCATCTCAGTGTGTGCTGGTGAAGCAGTGGAGCGCTGTGTTCTGCCAGGGAATGCCATTGTGCCGCCTGCGCCGGGAGGCCTCGGAGCTGTGTGATGCTGTGCCAAACCCAGCGCCGAGGCATCAGGCAGTCATCATCACCACCCAGGGGCTGCTCGTAACTATGGGGCTTAGAAGGAGCTGGCGCAGGGTCGGGACGGCGTCACAAATGGCACCATAGGCCTACTAGGGCCCCCCTGCAGGGTGAGGTCTAATGCAGTGCACTAAATAGGGAATAGGGAGCTGTTTGATTGTGACAACTGTGTGACCTATGGAGATTTGGCAGAGAGTTGACTCTGGTTCCGACTGCACCCCCGTAAGGCCCAGCTAGGGGTTTCTTTTTCCTCAGTCCCACCAGCAGCACTCGATATTGTAACACTTGAATCCTTCTAGCACCCGGTACACACTCACACACACATAAAACCCTTCACGTTTCATCTACCGCTTGTGATTTTGAGTGATTTATTTTAATCATCAGCTTAGTCAGCGAAAAGAGTTTGTCAGTTGAATCTTTGGGGATTTGACTAATAAATGCGTGGTCACACACCCATACAAATAAAAGACCATAAAAGAGGGTGGCCCCTAAGCAGAGCTCAGCGGTGTGGCCCGTGACCCCTGACCTCTGCATTGACCCCAGCACACGCCGCACACTCCTGACCCCTGAGTTGTCTGTTGACAAGTTAGACACGTGAGCGCACAATGACAACGGCAACCTCCGCTATCCTTCGTTGCCCTCAAATCCTGTCCCCCACAGTGGAAGAGAGGGACCATCTGTCGGACCGCCGACCTCTGAACTCTGATCGGCTGTGTTTTGAGGGTGAGGTTGAGTGGCGGTCCGGCCGCTCCCCTGTGGGTTGTGTCAGCAGGTGTGATACGGACAGATGGGGTAAGGTTTGGACACGTGGACTCTCTCACCTGAAAACAATAACAAGAAAGGCTACGATGACAAAATGCAGCATGTACAAAGGTGAAACTACAGAGCCGTGCGTGTGTCTGTGTGTGTGTGTGTGTGTGTGTGTGGGGGGGGGGTTAGAGGATGGGTGTTCTGGAATTCTTAGAACAAGCGATGTGGTGTAAACACAGTAGAGCACCTTGAAGTGATCATGCCAGGATAAAGCCATGAGATCACGGAACCTCTCATTAAGAAGCATATTCCAAGTGTCTTTGTTTTGTATTAGCTATTCATTGGTGACTCAAACACACACACACACACAAACACTCACTCATGTGTTGTCGACACGGGATAACTTGGACCGTTCTTTAGCTATGTGTGTTGTTGTGATATACGGTCCAAAGGTTCACCTAACTGCCAACTCAGTTGTGTTGTGGTTTGTTGAGTTAGTGACTCACTGTAAGACAATAAGACAAAGCTGTTTCTGTCTGCGTGGGAGACAATCCTGTCAACACCCCCAATTCTCTATTCACCTCATGTCCTTTCCACTTCTCCAGTTCTCTTTACCTGCTCCTGCCCCTTTCAACTCACCTCATTTCCTTACCTCACGATTTCTTAACCACTTCCTCACTTCAGGATTTATCCCTTACTCCTCTCACTCGGTTCTCCACTCTTGCCCTGCTCAGTCTTTCTTCACCACTTAAACCCTGCCCAAATTTCCCTAAACCTGAATGTATCAGTTTTTCCACTCTGCAAATGAGCTACAGGCTGGTAGGTTATCAGCTATCTATCCCATCTCTTTGTTTGTTTTAGTGTCTCCTGTTTTAGTTCTGGAGTTTAGTATCACCATGCCCTCTGAGAAACTGTTCTAGAACTTCCAGGCTGGAACAACCTGACAGGGGTCGGAATGTCAGGAATGCTGAAAAACAAAGATTAGCTCATCCCTGTTCTGTTGCCTCTTGGCTGGCCTGGATGGGCTTGTGATTCTAAACTCTTATTGTGTGAAGCTCAGGGCTTAGAACATCCGTCATCCTGGCCCAAACTCTTTGAGTGTTGGGCCATAAGCCTTATGTGGTAAATCGTTGACCATATTCTAACAAAGTGTTCAGTTAAATTACACTGTCTTTGTGACATCTAACATGGCCAATCAAGGTCCCATGCCGCCTAAATACCGACAAATTAAGCCCAAGACTCTGCCAACCGGGCAGATTTGATCTAAACCTTGTGTTCATTGCACTATTTGCTTCTTTTGCTCACCTGATTGAACTCTGAACTAACAGACATCATTTTCAGTTATTCTACTAGTATAAACAATCAATAATCCGCAATTATCAATCAATAATCTGAAGTTCCTATATGTCTCTGCTTACCTTTCCATGACCTCTTTATATGTTTTCAAGCCTGCACCCATTTCCTTTTGATAAACATGTGCTATCTAAACATGAACAGTAAGAATAGGGTTGTCGTAGTCATTTTACAATGAAAGCCAAATGAATTTACGTTTCAGTTTCTTTGTATCCAATCTTAATCAACACTTCCACCTGGTGGTAGATTACGGCCATGTAAGACGTACTGTGTGCGCAGGACCATTTATTATATTGCTGGTTCAGTGTCACATATTTTCAATGTAACTCTAATCTCTTGACTTATTCCAAGGGTAATAGTTGGCGGCTCGTGTTCTGCCATGCTATTTGACCTATCAAATTATTTTGACACAGTTGAGAGTTCCCCTTTATTTATCAGGTTCATGTAATTGGGCTTATGTGCTGATGTGTGGTTGTTTCAGGGAATGAATGTTTTCCAGTGCATAATGGGGCACAACACGGCTTGATTTTATGTCCTCCGTAGTTCATTGTGCATAAGAATAACAATGGAGACGGTAAGAAAAATTGTAACATCAATTTTTGTACTGATCATACAGTAGTGTATTTTATGTATTCTGCTGTACCATCTCTGAACCAAGCTGTTGCCTTCTCACAGTTATTTTTTTCAGATGGATGTGGAAGTCGCTTTTAGATCTTTAATTATTGAAAAACTTCTCGGATTACTCTGACGTTAACCATTTAGAAATTATTACCATGAATATATCACAGTAGTGCTTGGCTTGATGAAAAGTTGTAGACAGAACTGATTTAATGAACAAAATGAAAATTACGAATGGATTACATTAAAGAATTACAGCCAGTACATCTTTATGTAGTACAAACCTTTATGTAGTACAAATAAGGTTGGGAAATTGCGCAAAATGCAACAACAAAATGTAGTGATGTGCAAATTATCCCTATGTTTAACTGAAAATAGTACAAAGACAACATATCAAATGTTGAATCTGAGAGATGTTATTGTCTTTGGAAAAATACATGCCAATTTCAAATTTGATGCCAGCAACATGTTCAGAAAAAGTTGGGACAGGGGCATGTTTACCACTTTGTTGCACCACCTCAATTTTTAACAATACTCAGTAAGCGATTGGGAACTGAGGAGACCAACTGCTGAAGTTTTGGAAGTGAAATGTTTTCCCATTCTTCGTTGATAGAGGATTTCAACTACTCATTCTTTCAGGTCTCCTTTGTCGTATTTTCTTTTCATAGGGCACCAAATGTTTTCAATGGGTGACAGGTCTTGACTGCAGGCAGGCCAGTTAAGCACCAGACTCTTACTATGGAGCCATGCTGTTGTAATACTGCAGAATGTGGTTTAGCAGTGTCTTGATGAAATAACCAAGGTTTTCCTAGATAAAGACATTGTCTGGATTGCAGCATATGTTGCTCCAAAAACTGTATATATAGTACAGCATTAATGATGCCTTCACAGATGTGCTAATCATCCATGCTATGTGCATTAATGCACCCCCATACCATCACGGATGCTGGCTTTTGAACTCTGTGTTGGTCACAAGTCAGATGGTCCCTCTCCTTTTTAGCCCAGTGGATGCGGTGTCCATGATTCCCTAAAGGAATTCAACATTTTAATTTGCAAGACCACAGGACAGTATTCTACTTCCATCTTAAACGAGCTTGAGCCCAGTGAACGCAAAAGCATTTCTGGATCTTGTTCATATATGTTTTTTTCACTTACATTTGGGGATGCAGCAACATACTGTGTTCACAGATAATGGGTTTGGGAAGTGTTCCTGATCCCATGTAGCGATTTCCGCTTACAGAATCGTGTCTGTTTTTAATGCTGTGCACCTAAGGGCTCAAAGATCACAGACATCCTATTTTAACTTTTGACCTTCTCCCTTGCATACAGAGATTTCTCCAGATTCTCAGAATCTTTTAATGATGTACTGTAGATGATGAGATCCCCAATACTTAGAATGTTACGTTAAGAAACAATCAGAAATGATTGCATTATTTGCCTAGGCAGTGTTTTACAGAGTCGTGAACCCCTCCCATCTTCTGAAAGACTCATCCCCTCTGGGATGCTCTTTTTGTACCCAATAATGTTACTGACCTGTTGCCAGTTAACTCAATTAGTTATTAGTTATATTATGTTCCACCAGGTTTTTGTGTTGCATTACACAACTTTTACAGTCTTTTGTTGACCCTGTCTCAGCTTGTCTGAAATGTGTTGCCACTTCTGTGGAAATAATTACAGTATGAGGACACATTATTTGTTATTTCTTCTGAACTAGGTAAAACCACCTTTACTTTAGCTGCCCCACAGAAGTGGCATAAGCTGCAAATTGCTCTCAGGCTTAAATGCTTTGGGCCCTTAAATGAATTAAGAGCTGTGCTGAATGTTGGGTTTGAAAAATTTGTCTGAGTATCATGGGGGATGATGTACATTTCTCTGCTTGTTTGCATTGCTGCTAGATTTAAACTATATATTTTATTATACATTTTCATGTATAAAATATTCACAATTAAACATCTATCATATATAATAATGTTTTGTTTCATCAACTGAATTGTGTGCAGGCATTTACAGTATGAAATACCTGTTCTCACTACAATGTTTATTTAAATTCACGCATTAAAAAAGCCTGCAGATGGCGCCATTCATTAATATATTGTCAAATTGTTCTCTATCTTTTAAAGTTGCGGTCAATAGGGCGTCAATTGTTAAATTTTCACTCCTTTTATTGTCACTGACAAATGAAGCAAGATAAAATCCTAGACAAAATGTTATCTTTGTTTCACTTTCTTCGTCTCTCCACCTACATCTTCATTAATTGGTCAATATACTGATACAAAAGAACTACAATGCATTAAAAAAGTAAAACCTCCGAGGTCAATGTCATTTCTATCACTGAGCCAAGCAACTGAGCACTAAAGAGAAGCAACTGAAAAAAATAATATTTTTATACTTGAAACACCAGATGAGAGTATATTTGTAGTACGTAACTGTTTATGTAATAATATAAAATATAAAATAAAAAAGGCTAATAGCACTAGTCAAGCTAGTTGTTGCCATGGCAGCAGGGGACTACAACAAATGTTCACACAGAGACAGGGTGTTAAAATGTTTTGTTCACTTGCAATTGAATGCCTTTGGCCAGTGAAGACATCAAAACTATGTAATAACACCTATGGAAACATGTAGCCAAAAACCTTTGCCTTGTTGACAGCTTTGAACGTTCTTTGCATTCTTTCAACAAGCTTTATGAGTTAGACACACGGAATGCATTCCAATTCAACTTGATGAAAAGGTTAGTTATCAACACCTTTATTGATTGTTATTTTATCAATGTCATTGACGAATTAAAGAAAGATATTTGTTTTTGTGCCATGAAATAGCTTTGGCAGGGAAAAGTTTATCTTCAGTCTCGCTAGTAATTACTAAATCCTTATGACTATTCATAGGAAGTTAGTAAATACTAGTAAGCCTATTACTGATTAATAAGCTGTTAAGCCGGCCAGTGGCAAGTCATACAGTTCAAAGACACTATTTGTGGTGGAGGTAAACTTAATAAGAATTGTTAGTCAGTTTAACACAAATTCTCTACAAGGGTGGGAACCACACAGGTAGAGATGATCTGTTCACCCAATCCCTAAACCATGGCACTGCACATTTGGCCAGTGGCTAGACACCATTAAGCATTGTGTTAAACTGACTACCATTTGTTAAACTGACTAACATTTACCCCCAAAAGCATGCACAGATGCCCCTCGAAATTGCACCAGAAACAATCACAATATAACCCAGCAACATTTTTGTCTATCCTGTCCCAAAAAGCATACACGGATGCGTATTGTCACATAATAACCATAAACAGTTTTATTTTAGTCTTACTAAAATGTAAATAGTGAATGTTATAGCCAGCAAATTATTTGTCAGAACAAATCCAAATGCATACTTTGTTTTGACCATGACGAGATTATCATGGGACCTATAGCTTGCAGGTCTGCTTTTCTAACCACCACGCTATTTAACAAGATCGCTTTTTCGCTCGCTCACTTACTCACTATGAGACATGCACTCTTCCTTACCGGTTCCGCTTACGCAGTCCGGCAAAATCCGTCCAGACAACTACCTCATTCAGCTGGTTGAGAGAATGCCAAGAGTGTGCAAAGCTGTAATCGAAGAAAAGGATGGCTACTTTAAAGAATATAAAATATACATACATTTTGATTTTACACTTTTTGGGGTTTTGATCGCTTAACTATTGTTCTACAGTGTGGAGAATAATTAAAATAAAAAAATACCCTTGAAGAAGTAGGTGTAGCCAAACCTTTGACTGGTACTGTCTATTTAAACAATTATAAATTAGGTCTCTCTTCAACCAAAACCTAATATTAGACAAATTGGACTCTGAGTGAACAAATAACCATATGAATTAACTGCCTTTCCTTGGGGTGTTTAATATGTGCAGTTGGTTTGTAATAGTCCTACAGTAAGGTGATTGTTTCTTGAGTTAGGTAGTGTGTTGAGCTCCAGAAGCTAATTTCTGTATGCAGAGAAATTCTTGGAGTTGCCAATTAGTCCTAAAAACTCCTTAGTGAGATAAAGGTGTATTGCACTCTTCCCCTATACCAAGCTATCTGTCCACAGGCCTTCTACTGTATATATTCCAAGGAACATTTCATTGCTTTTAAAGAATGGGTGGAGAAGCAGGTTAGAGCTTGACCTGAGTTTGTGTGTGTGGGGTTTAAATAAAGGGCCATAACCAATGCCATTCAACCCAAGCCAGTGTGATGTTGCCAGGGTGAGGGTGTTGTGATGTTGTTTTTCTCACTCTTATCTGGATTCTGAAGCTGGGTGTATTACAGTAGGTCAGCCATGAAGAGGCGAGATCTTTTAATCAGTATCAGGATAAGGCAGAATTATGAAGTGATGGGAAGTTGTTTTTTAGTAGGGACACGTTTTTGCTGCTGTAGAGATATAGGAAGTTTTTCTTCATTCATGTCTTTAGCTCTTGGCAGGTCTGATGATTGGCACATTGATTGGAGAGACTTGGGGCATTTTTTACATAAAGCTGAATGAGATAACAGGCTCGCTGATGACGCAACCGAGGAGGTGTGTTTTCAGGACTAACAGGATCCAAGTACAAACCCCAATTGATATTTTGGTTCTGGGACCTACATAGCAACATAAATATGCAGTTCTGTCCAAGAGGTATAAGTGGAACCAGATCTGGGCCTGTCCAAACACCTCGAAGATGTCAAATAGGTTGCTCTGGTTGAGGACCTGGTCCCTCCGGCACAAACTATTACAGTGTAGAAACTAGAGATGGAGACTGGGGCTGGGGTATCCTGTCTGAAAGGGTGGGGCAGTTGTAGCTTGGAGGTATCCTTCCCATGGGTTTGGACTAGAAACCAGTCCTCCCAGTGGAATCCTAAACAAACGACAGTCCAAGCATTGACATCAGTCTAAGTGGGGCCTTATGTATTTGTTATTACAAATACAGGCAATAATGTCCAGTAGACATCTGCAGTTGTTCAAAGTATACTTCCTTCACAAAATTACTGACTTATTCGTCATTTCTCATCGGTCCGTCTATCACATTGCAGTGATCCCCTCATATTCACTTTAGAAAGTCGTGGTGGTATTTATCCCAAGCTAAACCAGCCTGGACATGCTAATATAATTCCTGTCTCATTCTGTAAGAGAAGACAAGGATGAGATACGTCATGTCATTTTATATATTCAATCTAGTAAAGGCAGGGCACAGCACCCCTTTAAGAGCAGGTGGGACACTGCCAGTACTTGATTAACAACCTGCGTTATTCCTGGGTTAAGACCAGTGGTTTAGACTTGAGTTAATAAGACCTAATGTAGAGGAGCAAGTTTGAAGGGGAACATTGTAACCTGCTGTTGTTAAACGTATGAAAAGATGAACATGTTATTCAGATGAATGAAGAGGAGAGGTTGATGCTTGTGTATATCGGGGTCTAATACATATTGAGAAGACTAAGTCCCTGGGCTGGTGTGTGGACTTCCTCCTGCTGGATTTGGTCAACATGAATTTCCTTATTACGTACTGTATGGGTAATATTTTGTTTACAACTTGAATAGTGGTCATTTATGACATATAATTCAAGGCAAGTACTGTGTGCTTTTGTATCCAAACATATTTTCCTGATGTTCGCTTACATCCTGAATCGGTGATCCGCATCTGCATGTTGTGTTTGGTTTTGTATTTACTCTGGCAAACAGAAATTTGTATTTTACATTTGAACGCGACTGCATTGCACTTCGTCCCACAAACAAGGAAATAACTATCGCTACGACCTATAAATAGACAAAAGTCGGTTCATGTCAAACAATACATCAGGCAGCAATGCCACACGTGAGCAACAACGCAGACCGAACGCTACTCACTTCCTTGTATCCTTGTTTGGTGGCGCCAAATTTGCAAGTCATGGTCATTTGCCTAATCTCAGGGAAGTTGTACAAGTAGACCAGTTGCTGTAATTCTAATTCAACAAACTTCCTTTTCCAAAATTAATGTTTAACTCCCCCTGAACTGGGCTTCAACCAGACTGCATGAACCTGGCCAGCAGTGGGGGAGGATATCAAACAATACGGTGTATCGGAATATATTACTGAGCTGTCTGTTTTTATCTCTTCACCATCCAAAAATGATGGAGACATTATGCAAGAAAGATAAATGTATTGGTTATACTTGCCCCTCGCAAGGAAATCGAAAGGATGGCTGGAATGATTTCACTACTTTAAATTGCTCTGGATAGTTTAATTTAAATGTAGTATTAAATTACAGATTAGCCTTTGTGCATAGAATAACATTGTATTTGTCACATACTCTGCCAACATCATGTGTGGACTATCAGTGAAATGCTTTCATGTCTTTTCCAAAAGTGCATAAAGAAGTGCATTTAAAGGGGATGTACGTGCAGTGACATGAAAGAGTACCAGTACCCAGGTAAACACGGTCCGTTTAGCACTAGCGGTGCATATATTACTAACAGTAATGGGACTTTGTGTGGGTGGGGGTTTGGTGTCAGTGTAGACGTGTATTCATGTTGTGCATGTGATTATGTGAAGGTATTTGCGTGACTCAAGCCAGTTAGGAAAGCGCAAAAAAAGATTTGGTACAGTAGGATTGACACCATGTCCGTCATGTGGTAGATTTGTATTGTGGAAGTGTATTCTGTGAAGAGGCATGTCTGGCCCCATCATGTCTCCAACACACCTTTGGTGATGTTAATCAGGGGTCCTGCAACACATTTGCCTCTGGAACATCTTGAACACCAGGTGTGGACTATCAGCCCCATCCTCCCGAGCTCACCGGGAGGGGTGTGAAACTCTGAGCAAACTGTAGTGTAACTAAATGCATGATATTGTGGACATTTATCTGTAGTGTTTGGATATTCCCCGTTCCTCATAAAGTGCTGAATAGTCCATTATGCTTTATTGCACTGTACGGGTTATGGATCCAACTTCACAAGAACATTGTAGAAATTATTGTCCTTGTTGCATGGCTGACAACATCAGGCGGCAACTCCCATCCAATCAATCATTTTCCATTGATTGATGACAGTTCCTTTCCTTTGTTTTCACTGTATTTGCCAAGGTAAAGTAATGCTAATGACTATTTGGGGGAGTGTTTCAGATATGTCATATTTTTAGGATAAATGGCCATGTCTCAAAAAAGTGATTTGTGTTTGTCTTCATTAAAGAGACCTCCCAGCACATTATGTTGTAATCATGTTTAGGAGTCTATCAGTAACACAAGCTCCCAGCACATCACTGTGCTATAGTGTGTCTTCTGGTATACTTAGGAAACTTTTAGACTAGTTGGATATACGTTGAATTGTGTTGGAATGTAAGTTCTGACCCATCTGGATGGATCCATAAACACATGACATTTTAATGTTAGGCTCGTAACAAAAAGATTTTCTAACATTTACCAAGAACCTCCAACATTTGGTCATTTAAGATAACATTTATTTGCTAACAATATGGAGTCAGATTATATGTTTATATTCATTTGTCACTACGGTTACGTTCCCTTGCTCATTCCCTGGCTGTCCCATGTTAGTCTTCCAAGAGGTAAATCTTTCCCACCACTCTCTCTCACCCCCACAACAAATGGACTATTTTCAGACTTCCTACTACTCCTTCTGGTGTCTTGGATGAACGTTGCCCCCCGGTGATGAACTCAACAATTAGGGACATGATTTTAAGTGTTGTGTAATCCAAAACACTGGTAATTCTTTCCAATTCGTTCCCCCTTTTAATGCAAATGACATACATGTAAACTAGCTCAGAGCTTTGCAAAATACATGTTTTTCAGTCATTGTATCAAAACTCCTAATCCACATCAGCGTGTGTCTGTGTCTGCAAATTTATACTTCAAATATAATTCTATAATCTCTCCCTTTTCGTCTCTCCTATCCACCTTCCTGAGCTCACCTGGAGAGGTGTGAAACTCTGAGAAAACCGGAGGGTAACTAAATGCATGGTATTGGGGACATTTATCTAGAATGTTTGGATTTTTCCTGTTATAGAATAGGCTGATATGCTTTATTGTAATGTACGGGTTATGGGTCAGGAACAATGTAGAAATGATTGTCCTTGTTGAATGTCTGACAACAACTGGCAGCAACGCCCGTCTAATCGATAAGTTTGCATTGATGAAGTGGGACAGTCCCTGTCCTGTGTGTTCACTTTATTCACCAAGGTAATGTAATGCTAATGACTCTTTGGGGGAGAGTTTTAGAGATGTCTGATTTTAGGATAAATAACTATGTCTCCAAAAAGGGATTTGAGTTTGTCCTTGTTAAAGAGACCTTCCAACACGTCGAGTTGTAGTCATATTTAGGAGTCTATCCGAAGCTCCTAGCAGACCTTGGTGCTATAGTGTCTTAAATACTTATGGTATAATCAGTAGACCGTCAGGCTAGTTGGGAGGACATTGAATCGTGTTGGTATGTAACTATGTTTTGTATTGTAGCTTTAATATTTGATTGGAATAAATGTTGTTACTTTGGAATATAGATTACTAAGGCATTCCTCGTTCATCTCCGTACTCAAGCTCGTAGGGCTATTGGTAATTACACACACATAAGTAAGTCCAAGCGACCAGGAGTCCCTGAATTCTGGAAGTCTCAAAGCAGTTTAGTTAGGCCAAGGAACATATGACCTCCTGAGTCATCATTGAGTCGTTGGGCATAATTGACTTTCTTTTTTACCTGGGAACACACACCATTTTACTGTATGGTTTATGTTAAATTACTCACACCTTATGGGCGCTTATGATAACAGATATAGGCACATTCACATATAAACATTGACGTGACCAGACTGATCGTCACTGAGTTCACGTGTTGCTACATCGTCTCTTGTCTTCTGGACTTGACTGATGAGGAGCATTGAGGATAATGTAGGTCGTGAAACATAGAAACTTTTAAATCTTTGGTTTGTGACAAAAGATTAGCTACCTTTACTAAGAACTTTCAGCATATCATGGTCATTGAGGTTTGCGTATGTTAACAAACAATATGCAGTCAGATTATTTAAACAATTATATTTTTATTTATCACCAAGGATGCGTTCCCCGGCAACCTTCTAGTGGTAACCCTTTCCAACCACTCTCCCTTTTTACCCCTTTCTACAGTACTCTGGGTAGAGAAATGCATGGTTCAACAGTACAACCTGTTTTTTCATAGTTAAGTCCTCTCATCATGATGTCTCTATATATTCTCAATATCCTATGGCACTTTCCTGTATTTGACACAGCTTAGGTGAACTATGCATCGTTCCATAGAAGACGCACTGCCAAGGAGAGGACAATATTAAATAGGTAATATTTATTAGTCAACACAGTATCTCAAACTGGTCCAAAAGTGGGCTCTCCATCAGTGTCTACTGTTGTCTTGTTTAACGCTGAGACAGATTAAAATGATTAGTCCTGGACAACCTTTCACTGACTATAAATATTTGTGTAGGACCTAAATGGCAATGTACAGTAACAGAAGTAGGAAGAATAATTGATACATTTAACAAAACATTCATTTCACATTTCACATACAGTACATAATATACAGGTAAATTCCTCCATGTTAAGTCAAATCTTAAATATATTAAAACACACTGTTTAC
Source organism: Esox niger (assembly GCA_016801105.1). Classification (NCBI taxonomy): domain Eukaryota; kingdom Metazoa; phylum Chordata; class Actinopteri; order Esociformes; family Esocidae; genus Esox; species Esox niger. Next base: position 37,536 of record JACXGJ010002166.1, on the reverse strand, counting down.
TTACATCAACACAAATATGTAATTGCAACAATATCCAATGAGGAAGGCAACAAAAATAACCGAAATATACAGAGTACTATTGATAGTACTTAAGAATTATTTTTATTAATAGTATCTCGTTGTAACATCTTTCACCATCTTTATGTACAGCCTATAAATTATTTGAGTAGATTGGCCTTCTCACTGTTTTTGAACTGGGGAGTGTCAGGCATGAGGATCTCGTGGTCTTGGAGTCCCAGGCTGACATGGTCAACAGCATGTGGAGGCTCTGAAAAATGTATTTCAACTGTTTTATACCTGTACTTGTTTCAAAGCTGTGCTTGAGGATCAGGGTTGACCCAGGATGTATACTTGGAAGCTGGGATTGGGGTCATGGTGAGGTTTGTAGTCGAAGCTTGGATTGGGTTAAGGGTTGTGGTTGAAGCTAAGGTCATGGTTGGGATCAGGGATTGGCTTTTGGATGTATGTTATTATGGCCTCACCTGTATGTTGTTTCGATTGACAGACCCCATCCTGTCCTTTTCTGTTCCTATGGTGAACTAGACAGATAGATAGATAGTCCATGTATACAATCAGTCTACTTGTTTGTTACATTCAATCTTTGCTTTACTTTCATGCATTTGTGATATCTATGTTCAAACAAATCCAGTCCTGGGAACACACATCATTACAGTTTGTACTGAAAAAGATACTCATCAACCATCAGTTAGGGACAGAAAGACACACTTAACGTACCGGTTACAATGTGGCCCAATAAAGCTGTCACTGTGACGACAGAGATCAGAGCTACAGCTGAAACGACTACCCAGTTCAGCTCCCAGTAGCTCTGCGATGCCATGGGGCTCTCATCCATGGAAGGGGCGTGGCCTCTTGCATTAGCCTGGGACACTGAAAAGAAACATATCAAGAAACTGTCAGAATCAAAGCGCTCATATCCTGTTAGAATTCGACATAAACTAAAGGGTGTGTCTGGAATACATACTTGACTGTGTTTAATATAATGTAAACAGTTTGGCCCTTGTTATTGAAATATATGTGTGGTTTTTTTCAAAACCATTAGCACATTGCATGTTTATCTTTCCATTCGATTTTCTAACATCAAAGAACGAAATCCTGTTTAGTATTTTGGGAACGTTCGTCTTTGTAGGAACGCTCGTCTTTGTAGCATTTCCTGAACTAGTGCCAGGACACTACTTGAATGCATTAAATTTGACCTGTTAAGTCTTGTCCCAAAAAACACACACACGAAACACACACTCACACAATAACACGCACTCACTTCAAAGAGAGATTCCAAAACATGGAAGTATTTATGTTTAGAGGGGGCGAGGTGAGATGTGCGTGTTAGGACTTCTGAAGCCAGGGTATGAGAATGCTAGCTTGAATGAGGTTTGAATGAGCTCATATAATGTATGTTAAGTGAATCATGCTGCTGTGTTGAGTATCCTACCCTGGGGCTTGGAGAGTCGCCTGTTGACCTTTAATTTAATCGCTACCAGAGCGGACGCATTTGATTCAACTCTGGGTGTTTACGGCGTATTGTGAGGGACACTGGTGGTTCTCAGTTGCTTCCTTAGGGCTAAATGTCCACACAAGGTTAAACTCTGAGATTTTCAGTGAGCTAACTCCTCAATGAATGACTACAGCAAAATAAATGTTCAAGAAATCTTACAGCATTCTGGATGGCAGTGAAGGATGGTGGTGCCATATTTCACATGAAGCCTCTTCACCTGTCAAAATGAATGTCATCCATCAATTTCAACATGCCTGTGATCCAATCTATGCTGCATGTTGGACCATGCGCACATTTGTGAGCCATACTTCTCTAAATTACCTGGAGACAGGTGTTTGGCTGGCATAGGTTTACGGTCAGGTTCAGACTAACTGATTTCTCCTGCAAAAGAAGAACATAAACATTTGAGAAATGCAGCACCTTCTTTTGCCAAAGGGAACATGTCAATGAAATATGTCTGAGTTGTATGTCGGTTACTGTGTTTCCCTCAAGTGTCCAGGCACATATGAATTATTATAATTACAGGTTCCCTTAGGATATTGCTCAAGTTCAAATGCTACATCAAATGTTGTCCTACCCTCATTTTCTCTTTGATCGGTCAACAGAGATTATTTTAACCTATGTCTAATTTTATTGCCAACACCCTTGTAATATTTTATAATATCAATGGTGCTGACATTGACCAGAAGTTTTTACTGACAGACATTTATTTACCAGGTGAACAAGCAGCGAGTGTACTGGGCTGCAGTTGTAGGTCCCCTTCGTCACGCACACGTGCAGAGAGAGTGGAGATTTGACCCGCGATGTCACAACCAGTCGCTGCTGACCCCCTCGTTGCTCTACACTCAGGTCCCAGGCTGGAAGGCAAAGCAACTTGGTCAATGGACTGACTGCCAATGCTTTCTAACGGAGCCGGGTTCAAGCGGTATTTGAGGTTTGCGACATAGCATATTAGATTGGAGCATTTCTTGAACGTCAGGTCCCAATGCATCAGGTGAGTTTGACAGATCTCAACTCGAGCCTGCCATACATACATACATACTGTACATACATACACACATACAGTACATGACTAGATGACAATAATAATCGCTGATTTCTAAAGCCTTTTTCGCAATGAGTTAAACGTTTGACTGATGCACAACCTAGGGTTCGCAGTTCATGCTATTCTCAAATCCGGCATTGACAGATTGCAACCAATTACTCATGATTATGCTAGACAGACTATTTACATAGCTATTACCTTGGAAATTCCCATCAGCAAATGGGCACCGGATCCAGGATCCAGAATCTGTGGTAAACTTGGAAAAAACAACAGCCAAAGGCATTACTTAATTTGGGTAATTGTTCTGCACACTCAAAGGGAATACACTATGTAGGGGAGAAGGGATATTTGTCCAACTCTTTTCCAAATTTGTGCACTTCTCAGCAAAAGTGTATCTTACAACACCCTTACTTATTAATGAGCAGGACAAAGCCCAGTGTCTTGAGTTGAAATGCTTTTTCCAAAATGGATATCTGGAAATACAATATGTCATCCAACACTCTGTTCCCAAGGTTGGTTGCCTGCATGGAATGTGTTGTCACACAGTTTTTCCAGAATGAACCAATTTAGCAGATTTCACAATTCTATGCCTGTATTTGAGTAAACAATATAGTTATTGAATTCACCACCCTTATTGCTTATAGCTCTTACTCGACTCAATGACTGTCGGTTTTTCTAAGACTTTGGATATGGAGTAGAGACATTAGAACAAGACTTCTGCAGGTCTTCTGGGATTCTTTCGGAAATGGGAGTATAATCAGAGTCCAAGATAGGATCAACAGTAGACATATAGTTATGATAGAATTAGAATATATTGACTATACATTTGACATTAATAGTTTGTAGGTGTGGGTTTGATATGTGCAGGAGTTATGCACTTATAACTGTAAGTCATTGCTTTTTCTTGGTGTTTGTCAGTGTTAGCTCACTTTAGCCCTGGTGTGTTCTGTGGTCTGTAACTTCAGGAACGTGTGACCTTCTGGCCTCTCAACTGATGCAACCTAATATGACTCCACCCAAATACGAGTCACAAGAAGTGGGTGCTGCTACAGAAAAACCTGAACCTACTGTGGGAACATCCAAGTCGGTGTTGTAAGGTGGAATTTACTTCAGAAATGTTCTTTTAATGTTTACACTAACTGGCATGAAAATATACTCAGTCTCCCCTATAGCTATGTTCAGATAAAGACTTCATGGAAGAGCCAGCATGCAAAGGTGGGTGCTTACCTTCATGCAAAGTTGTGGGTGTGGATCCACTTCAGAGAATGTAATCTGAAAGGAAGGTTTTTAAGGAGAACGTTTATCTACAATTGTTCTTGTAAAGCATTCATGTAGTGTTATAAACTGGGTGCCTGACTGTTTCATTGTCATATCAAATGTTGAAATGGCATTTTTACTGTGAAGATAAAGTTACGTTATTGGACAATTTTACTATGTACAACACTGTTCTTGGTTCCTGATGTTGGCCCATTGACAAATAGAAGTATGGGCCAACATCAAACGTAATCTAAGGTTCATATTACTTTAATCCCCCTATTATCTTTCGGGTCTATTTGACCTCATTCAATGTTTAATGTCTCTAAATATAACCCCATTTCAGAATATTTGGGGACTCTGCATAAGATGCAAATAACAACAGAATGCGATGAAGTGCAATTCATTTATCCCTGTATTTAATAGAAAATAGGAAAAAGACATGCCCATTTTGGATTTTATATCAGCAACACGTTTCGAAAAAGTTGGTGCGCATGTTTACCAGTGTGTTGCATCACTTCTTCTTTTTAAACATACCCTGAAAGCACTTGGGAACTGAGGAGACCTATTGTAGTAGTACTGGAAGTGAAATGTATTCCAATTCTTTCAGCTGCTCTACAGTTTGGAGTCTCCTTTGTCATTTCATAATGTGTCAAAAGTTTTTAATGGGTGACAAGTCTGGACTTCATGCAGACCAGTTCAGCACCCAGACTTTTACCACAGAGCCAAGATGTTGTAATACGTGCAGAATGCGGTTTGGCATTGACTTGCTTAAATAAGATATTATCTGGATGGCAGTATATGTTGCTCCATAACCTGTATATATTGTTCGGCATTAATGGTGCCTTCACAGATGTGAAGTCACCCATGCCATGTGCACTAATGCATCCCTATACAATCACAGGTGCTGACTTTTGAACTGTACGCTGATAACTTGACATCATTTGACATTTCTGTTTGATTTGATTGTTTTCCGCTTCACCTCAGTCCATCTTGAATTAGCATTAATTCAGTGTCAATGAGATTTGGTCCCAGCTCTTTGAGAGTGAAAGCGCCATACAGTAGAATGTGTTGGAGACTGAGATAAAGTGTTGGGACCATGATTATCAGGAATCCTCCTCTGATGACAATTAGACTCTTAGTGTTGACCCTCCTGTTGTGTCTCAACTACCAGCAGTCACATCACCTTCCAAACCTGGAGAATTATCCTGGTTCCTCTCCCCACTGGAACCACAGGGTAGACTTAGTGGTTCCTCTCCCCACTAGAACCCCAGGGTAGACTTAGTGGGTTCTCTCCCCACTAGAACCACAGGGTAGACCTAGTGCTGCTATTGTCATCAAAATGTTTCCAGGTCCCACCAGATACACTGTCAACCATGTTCAAGACAGAAAACCTGCATTTTGAACAGTGGTAACACCATCAGTCAAAAAGGATGTGTTAAATTTAGAGGGGAGGCGCATGTATGGGGACAGTTGGAAGGATTTGGATCGGACCTTCATGCAAGCCTACATTGGGTTGCGTATATTGGCAGGAATGTACAGTCGAAAGAAGCAACGGCAGGCCTTTGGAATGCTGACATTGGAAGGGAAATATTCTCAGCCATCATGTCTCTTAAGACATACAGTGTTTTCTCCCGTGTCATAGGCTTTGATGACAGAGAAACCAGACAGGCCCGACAAGAGCGTGACATACTCAACAATACGGGACTTATGGGACAAATGGTTCCAACGATTACCCTTTCTTTACAATCCAGGTCCTTATGTCACTGTGGATGAATGTTGTTGCATTTCGTGGGCGCTGTTCCTTCAGAAGATGCATTTGAAGCAAATCGGCCTTATTCAGGATGAAAATATGGGCAGCATGTGATACACAGTTTAAGTATCTGAAATAAATCAGGGCAAAAGGGAGATACTAGACATGGTTGAAGGACTTTAATGGTCATAAAATTACGTGTGATATTTTTTTCACATCATATACACTGAGTGAGGAACTGCCTGAATGGGAAGGTTACCAATTTGGGGACAGTGCAAAGAAACAAGCCGGAGCTTCCCTCTGAGCTTTTTGCAATGAACAACAGGAAGGCAACACCAGAGAATACCCTGTCACTATTTGAACACCGGCTTGGGTATTATCAGGTGGCTTGCAGTATCGGAATGGAATGAACATGTAGGTGGATATGAAAGAAAAATGTCACAGAGGTAGGCAGAGGCAATATGTCAGTAGGAGGCTCTTGTAAATTAAAAGTTGGGAGATTGGGAGAGCTCTTTTGACTGCATGTTGTGGGATTACAACAACTGCTTCCAAATGCACACCTGGAATCAACTCCAGACCTTTTATCTGCTTAACTGATGAATAAATAATGAAGCAATAGCTTACACCTATCCATGAAACAACTTATGAGTCAATTGTCCATTTACAATTACAGTATATTTTTTATATTATCAAATACCATTAAAGCATTGTGTATTTATTTTCAAGGACATTTTCAAAAACAATTATAGAATCAACAAATTCATGAAACATTCAATGAAAATGAAATTTGTGGCTTTAATTGAGACAGTTTTTCTCTGTGCTTAAGTCTCTGACCAAAAAGAATTAATTAAATTAGAAATAATCTAATTGATGTAAATAGATATTTTCTTCACTAAAATTGTTAAATAATCCTTTTGTTAATACTCTGCAGTGACCACCTTGCTGTTTGGCTTAATAGAACTTTTGGATGAGAGACAAATGTCCACTAATGCGTTTAGTTATGCCATTGTTTGTTCATAAACAAAAACAAAACATTATCCTAAATATGTTGATGAGACTTGCTAGGCTATATGATGCATATGTGTCAACTAAATGTACTTCGTAGCAAGATAATGGGGGGAAATAGGTCTGCAAGTGTATGAGCGTGCATAAACAGTTAGGGGTTGTTGAGTTCATGTAGGAAAGTAGGAAAGAAATGTATGAAGCTTAGCAGAGATTTGGGGGAGCAAGACAAAAAATATTTAATCGCAGTTAGCTTAGTTAAATACAATGTCAAGTTCCTTCCTTGTCGCTAACACAGGATTTGCCTTAAAGAACATTCAAAGCATATCGTTGCAGTTAGCCATGAGCATAGCATACTCAGTTAAAGGAGCCATGTGTACGATTTTTACTGTACCACTAGCATAAACACCATCACAGAGAACTAGAAGATTTATACAGTTAATGATTTTTGTTAGTATTTAAAATCAAATTAATTTCTAAATTATCATTCTGAGCACATGAGATAATCTCCATTAAAATTGTCTTACCGGTCCATCTATCTGTTTGCATTGACATGATGTGTCCTCATTCTTGCTGTATACACTTGCAGACCTATTTCCCCTCCGTAAACCTCCCTGGACTTGCTAATACTATTCCAGTTTTGTTTAGTAAGGGTAGAAGAGGACACAGGTAATGTCATTGTTTGAATTCATTCTTATAAACGCTAGAGACAGGATTCTGCATTCAATGATTCTGTGTCCCTTCAATGGCATGAATATATGCAAAGTGTGTTTGACAACTTGTCATTATTAGATACTGAAGGGGAGCAAAATGTCAATGTTACGTTTTTCTAGCTGTACACTACACGTTTTTTTGTCGACTAGCACAGCTTATTGACATGCGCTGTAGTTGAGTTGTTGCACTCGTTATGATGATGGTGACTTTCTGTCCTTGATATCATTTCATGATGTGTGTAATTATTCTCACAATTGATACTAAACTTGTTTTCGCTTGGTAGTGAATTGGAATCGAAGTATTGATATTTGTCACGTTCTTACCTCAAAGTGAATGGAAGTAATGAAGACACAAGAGCTGTAATCAACAATATCTATGGTTTAAGGTCACATTACAAAACTAAAATGCTCATAAGCCTCCATTGACGACATCGTTTTATTGCAACACTTAAACACAGTGTTACAGTTAAAGATTGTGAGATTGTCTTGTTTACAACGTTATACTTGGCACCCTGTATGTGTCGTTTCAGAACAGGAAAACAATTCTGGATGTAACTTTTGGAAGACGATGGTGATATGGATATAGCATTGCAGGCTTTTGTTGGTTTCAACATGTGCTAACTCTGAAACATTTCAGGATGCCCATGTTTCTAGAGGGGGGAGCAAGCAATTTAGAGGTTGTTATCAAACCTATTTTGCAGGATGTTCATCACAGAGTTGTGGAGCCAGTTGAACAAAGGACAGTCATTAGTATATAGGCTAGATTTTTACCGCAGCAATTGCAACATCATATACCCAGAAAATAGGGTTTGACCCGGGTATCAAACCTTCAGGGACTCCCATAGATGAATCCAGGGGTTTAGACAGCAGGCTTTCAGATGACATATTGTGGATGGCTTTCAAATATAGAAATAGTTTTCCAACCAGGCTAAATTGTCATCTGGACACCCTTGGTTCACGATTGACTGGTTGATTGAGGCACCTTACCTTTTCGCCATTGAGGATCTGTGAGGAACCTGCCAGGTCTTCACATCCATTATACCCTCGTTTCTGGCACAGGGAGATCACTGCGGCAACAGGACACACCGGTTCCCATGACAACGTCATCTCTATCGGGTCATAGGTGATGCCGGACCACAACTCCTCCAGACCTATGGAGTAAAAAAATACGTTTAAATGAATCAGCCAGTGAATAAGTTAATCACTCTGTCAAATAGTTGAAAAATACTGACGGTCTTTAAAGGGGCAGACTTGAACTCTGGGGGCATCCGACATTGCAGACCAGCCCTGTGAGAAACACATTAAATCTGTTCTATAGTTACATAACAACAGAATTATAGGATAAACTTGATGATATAAAAATGACGTTGGATCACAATTGAAAATGATCTAACCGGTAGACAAGCCGTAGATAATGATTGATCTGTCTAGATAACGAACAGATAACAGAGTCCTTTACCTCAATACAGAGACAAGGCAACGGTGTGGAATATTGCAACGTAGCATTCTTCAACACATCATCCTTTTTGATCTGAGCAGTGTGGAGAAAAAAAAACAGAAGATCAAACCTGGGCTCAAGTATAATTTCACTTCTTTTAATTATTTACTGTTAGACATTTTTTTACTACTCTTACTGGCAGGTAGTATTACATGTAACTGTCACTGCGGAAATGCAAAATCAGGAAGCAACCCTGCCTATCTGAGATAGAACATAGAGTCTATAAGGTTCCCATCCCCTGGAACGTTACCATTGTGTTTGCCCCTGTGTCTCTGCAGGTGTACTGCCCTTTCTGACACAGCCTCAGTTGATAGTCTTTATTCTCCAGCATGTCTGAAACGGACACATTCAGCTTTTTCCTTTTTGAGTCCACAGTGTAGGCAAGCCTTCCGGCTGGTGTGAGGGAGAGGACAGACGGTTAGTCAATCAGTCATCACAAAGACCTGCCTATTTATCGTAATGCTGAATTCATACCTGAAGAAAAGTATTGTGGGTAAAATTAACAAGGAAATAATGCACCCTTCTTGAGCATAGAAACAGTTTGTCCTTCCAACACGTCCTAAAGGATTTCTGTTACAATTGCATGGTTATGAACTTCAAAACAATAAAGAGCTCAGTCTAACTTACTGATGCACTCTGGAACGTTTGAACGAAGATCATTGCTGCTACATTCTGAAACAAAGAATAAATCAACTCTTTCAAATAAACACTACATGCAAACCTGCATATGTTCTCTGTGTTCACATACTGAGGAAAAGCGTGGGGTACTTTAGGGATGCTTTAGGGGCGTTGTCATTTTACATTGCCTCAGTGAATATCTTACATTCTCAAAGTGAAGTAGAGGTAGTTTTAGTGACGCTGCAAATATGCAGAATATTCATTTGAGAGATTGACCAAGTTTTCAATCTCACCTGGGACATGATAAGTGCTTGACCATGTCACACCACAGTAGCTGGGATATGTTTTCAGAGAGACGTGGACATCTTGACTTGGCCATACCTGAGAAAAGTCATCCTGAACCTCCACCTTCAGAGAAAGAGAGATGCAGAGAGAGACACATATGGACAGTTTAAAGAAACAACAGTTATTACACATGCTGGTGTGTTTCATGCATTGAAAAACTTGAACCGTGCTCAGCTGTGGTGACAGGCAGATAATGTTTATGTCTGACTAAAGGTCTATTGTTCCTAAAGGTTTGTTTCTGTAAACAGTTGTTTCTCTTCTCTTGGCCTTGTTTGAGTTTGTGTATTGTTCTTGAAATTATGCATCTGCCTGTACCTGTTCTTCCTCCAGTCGCTCTTGGAAGTTAGGTGTGTTGTGTAGTGTGTGTTATTGTAGTGAGTATTGCATGACAATGTACAACAAAAACAACACCAGGTAAGCCTACATTCTATTTGAAAAACCTCTTTAGATTTCTGTGGTTGAATTTTAAAGGGTAAGTTCTTCAAATGGTACTTTGATGAACAATTAAAATACCATTTGACATTATTTAAAGAACCTACAGTGGTTCCTGAATAGTTTTATGATGAATCCTCAGAGAATCTTCTCGTTTTAGAATATACTGTACCTGTTGTCCCTCCCATCTTAGCCTGGATGATTTGGGGAAGGTGATGAGTCTACATTGGTTCAAAATCATCCCTGCAGTGAGTGTGCAGATAGAGAAACCATGGATGTGCTCTGAGGAAAAGAAACAATGAATAATTCTACTATATGTCAATCAAAACCATATTGCAGGAATTGTTTCCTGTAATTGTCATTCAATTATTATTATAATTGTATATATTAGTTACAAACACTGCTAATGTTTGAATGCAAGTGTTGTATACTTGTCAGTTTATTTGAGTAATTTCTAATGCCAACAACACTCCACGTGTCTTCAAAATACTTAGTCCAAAATGTTTTTGTAGACTTCCCTAAATAGCTTTTGAACTGAGATCTGGCATATACATGTGTACTTGTTTCTCTGTCACATGTTCAACTACGCAAAGCAGGATCAACAACTGAACACAGCATGACACCTTTCTCCCAGCCAGAATTAAAGAAATGGGTCAGATTGTATCGCAGGGGTTTCCCCTCTCCAGGTCGACATCATGCTCTTGGCGCTCTTAGCTCTACAAAGTTGCTTTGAGGTGAGTTGACTAAGGAAGTACAACACACACACGATGGCTCTGTTCTGTTTGCTTGTCAGTGTTTATGCTTGGTTTAGTGGTTTTCATAGTGATCTCCTTTAGAGTGCCACAATTGTGTAGAATTACCCAGAAAATGACATCCTGAAGCAGAAAAACACCTAGTGAAAAAGAGGTCGTCCCATGAAGTCCACTGATTCTCGGAAATCGGGTGTGGTTTGAGAAGCAGAAAGGGGCTCAGTAGTAAAAGTATATGCAAAAAGACACATAGCTGTTTAGAAATATTCCACCATATCTTTGCGTCTCCATTAATAAATAGCTGAGATCACAAGAAGTTCAAAAGACCCCAAATAATTGTCTGCAGGTTTACCATTCATGAACTACATGTGTAAAGGATACTACAGCACGTTAAGGTAAAGTCAGGAGAGGCTTCAGGCACCTACCACTGAGCTGAAGAGCAGTGTGTGCCCGCAGGTGAAGAGAGCAATTTTGTCTTCCTTCACACTTCATTACTGTCGACAGGCTGACGTTCTGAAAGGGTACAATGGCTTTGAGGTTGGTGGGTTGACTCCGGCACGGGGCCAAGTAATCTGCATTCAGAAATTGGACAAAAAAAGCACACTATGTATCCAAGTGTGTTCGTTTCAAAAAGATACTAGAAATCTTACTCATCACTCACATTAAAATAGTTTAAATGTCATGAGAAATGTGTAGAAATATGCAATGGTCTGCAATGAGCAGTAGTCAGTTACTGACTAGAAAGCGGCTTGATTCCAACATCAAATTATAGCTATATTACTTATTTCTCTATTCAGTAAGGATTTCTTTCCCTCGTGAAAAATATAAAAGCATGCTGAGCGCTGATAAAGTTAGACTCTGGTTAATCTGACTTGTTCTGAGTAGTGTGTGGACACACTGTAACACTCTGTTGTCCAGCTAAAAGCAGCCTGCATGGACAATAACTCTCCTGCTCTGTATGGGTGGTCCATGCTACAATAAAGGTTTACTCACATAGACCACCTACCATGGGTTGTGAATGTCATGTATTTCAGACATGGTTTTAGATCTGATCAGAGTACTGTCAGGAATATATCACAGTGTCACAGTGGAAGTTACTCACGGTGGAGTTTGCTTTTGCATTGGAGGCCCTGCAGAGAGATGATGAAAGACAATGTAGCAGGTTTATTTATACCATTTTTGTACTGAAGCAATTGTACCCAAGAAGGCTTGGTAAACATGTTTTCTAGCACTGTTGTGATCCAGTCGTAGCTACAGTGGGGAGAACAAGTATTTAATACACTGCTGATTTTGCTGGTTTTCCTACTTACAAAGCATGTAGAGGTACGTAATTTTTACCATAGGTACACTTCAACTGTGAGAGACGGAATCTAAAATCCAGAAAATCACATTTTATGATTTCTATATAATTAATTAGCATTTTATTGCAAGACATAAGTATTTGATAACCTACCAACCAGTAAGAATTCCAGCTCTCACAGACCTGTTCATTTTTCTTTAAGAAGCCCTCATGTTCTCCACTCATTACCTGTATTAGGTAATATCCATTCTCCCCTCAATACCTGTATTGGGGATGCTTTTCTGCAAAGGGGACAGGACGACTGCACCGTATTGAGGGGAGGATGGATGGGGCCATGTATCACAAGATCTTGGCCAACAACCTCCTTCCCTCAGTAAGAGCATTGAAGATGGGTCGTGGCTGGGTCTTCCAGCATGACAACGACCCGAAGTGGCTCTGTAAGAAGCATTTCAAGGTCCTGGAGTGGCCTGGCCAGTCTCCAGACCTGAACCGGATAGAAAATCTTTTGAGGGAGCTGAAAGTCTGTATTGCCCAGCAACATCCCCGAAACCTGAAGGATCTGGAGAAAGTCCTTCAGATCCCTGCTGCAGTGTGTGCAAACCTGGTCAAGAACTACAGGAAACATATGATCTCTGTAATTGCAAACAAATATTTCTGTACCAAATATTAAGTTTTGGTTTTCTGATGTATCAAATACTTGTGTCATGCAATAAAATGCAAGTTAATTATTTAAAATTATACAATGTGATTTTCTGGATTTTTGTTTTAGATTCCGTCACTCACAGCTGAAGTGTACCTATTTTAAAAATTACAGACCTCTACATGCTTTGTAAGTAGGAAAACCTGCAAAATCAGCAGTGTATCAAATACTTGTTCTCCCCACTGTATATGAAAGAAAGTGTTTACCACAACCTCGAGGGCCGGTTTCACAGACAGAGATAAAGCATAGTCTGTGAGTTTTCCATTGATTTGATTTCTTTGTCATGAATTGATGCATCTGTATGTGAAATCCGTCTTGAATGAACAATTGCTTTCTTTTGTAAAGGTTTACAAACAATAATATATTATAATGTTATTTAACATAAGTTTCTTACAGTATTTCATCCTTACACAATAAGAATGTTTTGAACTGTAAGTGCAAAGTTCTGTCCAGGACAAAGTTGAGCTAATTTTGATTTTGTCCAGGAATAGACTTAATATGTGTCCAAAATGCCAGCTCTTATTGTTCAAAGTCATTCGTAGTTAATTAGTTCAGTTAAATTGCTATGCTACTAAAGCCAGCTGGTTTGTTCAGTTTGCTCTGCTTTTGTTTAAATCAACTTGATAATCCAATTAATATTTCTTTCTATTTCTTTATAAACTGAGTGCTCCAAATCCTGATTGCTGAATGCCCGAAAGCCAATGTAGGATCTGGAACATTGGCATCTCAGGGATTTCTAATATTTTGCCAATATATCACAGCCAAGCACTGCGTCCAAGCACTGCGTCCAAGCACTGCGTCCAAGCACTGCGTCCAAGCACTGCGTCCAAGCACTGCGTCCAAGCACTGATTCCAAGCACTGATTCCAAGCACTGCGTCCAAGCACTGCGTCCAAGCACTGCGTCCAAGCATTCCAAGATATGTTGTGCCAAAAATCTGTTCCTGTCTGTCTTTTGGTGTAGTAAATAATTTCTTGTTCAGCAGAATCATGTGAACTTTTACTATATTCAATATGTGAATTAGCCTTGTCATATATTTAACCAGTCAGTTGAATCACAGTGAGTGACAGCTTCTGTACTGAAAGAGATGCTGGGCTTGAGGAAATACTATACCACACTGATATATGAACTGTTTCAAACTTTGACTTTTCAGAGTACACAGTTTATTTTATAATTTGATCCCCAGCAGCTTCTGACAAAACAGCAGTTATTTTTCTTGGGTCCGAAGAAAACACAACATACAACAAGTAACTGAACACTGATACCGTTATAGCCTCAAACTGTCACAGAAATGGAAAATGCAAAAATAGCGCTAAATACGATGTGTGTGATTTCTTGTTGTGCCGCAATATGGTTTCCTCTTTCACAGGTTCTTTCTTTGCTTAATTGAGCATGAAAGGGAGGTCAACGGTATCATTGCTCTATATAGAGCTGCGCATTGAGGTGAGTTGGTAGGACTACGGGGAGACACCTGCTGGTGCACATGTGGGTATCTAAGCCGTATGTTATTTGATTATTGTCTCCATTTGTTGAACTGTTAATTTCTCATGAAAGTTCGAGAAGCAGCCTGTCTCTCGTCAACGCTCAAGCAAAAACAGAACCACGCACGTTATCTGCCCCAGAGTCCCGTAGGTTCCCTATGGATGTATTTTCCTTAGGTGATTTATATTATGTAGTAACACTAATCCAAGTAGGTCTAACAATAACAGATTAACCATGTGCTCCACAGGGCCCACAAAGACCCCACGGCCTTCTCAGTTAACCTCGGTCAATGTGTCATTGTGTTGACAAACATGCCTAGGCAATGAGGCAGACATGCAGATGTGATCCAAGATAACAGCTCGTACAGTTTCAGTAAAGGTACATCCGCCTACGTGAAATGAGTCATTAGCGAAAGGTCACATGACTTAGTCAAATGGTGTTTTAATTATAGCTCAGATTTAAAAGGCCTCAGACCGCTTTAGAAGGAAGTAAGCACTAAATGTTGAACAGAGAAGCAGCACGGTATATTCCCCATACGTAATGACTGCGGCTTGTTTTGATTAATATCATTTAGAGATAAGAGAATGAGTAATAGCATGGCTGTACAGTTAGATGTGTCACTTCATATAGCTATTCAATGGTTAGTTTTAGAAATGTCAACACAGGTCTGTCAGGCTGCCAGGCGGCTTGCTAGTCAATGCAAAACCATATAAATTGGACAGTGATTTGGACAGTGGAGCGGCAAGCTGGTAAATTCTGTTGGCTAAGCCAGAGGAACAGATTGCAATTCAAGTAATCTGGAGGATAATTTCAATGTGGGGTTTTGTTTTTCTTTCAATAGTATTCTCCTTTTTTGCCATGTGATATGTAGGCGACTGCAATTCAACTTTTAGCTGTGAAATACGTTTGAGATATAATGAAGTGGAATTGTTTTTAGTTGTTTATACCTTGAATTTTTACTTTTGTTTTAAATACATTGTGTCCTTTTATTTCAACAATCAGTCTGGAGGGTAGAGTTGATTTGAATTGTTGATTGAAAGGTTTAAAGATTTTACTTTTTATCTCCATAATTTAGTTCCACAGTTTCACTGTATATAAATTTAATTTCAAGGTTCAGTCAGTTTGGCAAAGCCAAATGGTTATATTGAGTAATAATAAATATTTCGTTATTAGTCAAGGCCATCATATCCTGCACTTCATTTACAAGGCACGGGCTTCAAAATATATGAGAAATGAGAGTTCTATTGTATTTTTGAATGGAATAATAGAATACACAGGTAAAGCACATTGATCAGGATCTAAATCAAAAATGACAGAAGGCAAAATATACCGCTCATATACTGTTGAAATTAGAAACTAAAAGACACTGAAAGACTGACATCCTACCTTGGAACATCGGGTTTCACATTTTTGGATCCTTTCTATTCCTCCCTCTTGACACAGCGATAGCCTGCAGAGAGACAGTATGAATACAATTCTATAAATCATTTTCTTCTCTCACAGTCTTCTGACTTTACGACAGTTTGGTATTGTGTTCCAGATAATCTTCTTTTAGGTGAGCTGGATTGGTTTTTCTGTGAAGAATTTGGCTGGTCTGTAGCAACCTCTGTGTCACTGTTGCTTGTTCAGTACAGGATGGAAGTGGTGTTGGGCTGTTTGGTCTTCAGATAACTCAAAGAGAATGAAACTATATTGAGATCATAGGATCAGAGCATTTTCAACAGCCTGGCCCACAGGAGGTGTGTCTGTCTCTTGCCCTTTCTCTTTCTCATTTAGGTCTCAACCATCAAACTTATATATTTTGAATGTGTTTAATTTCAAACATCTTAGCGCATATGCTGTGTGAGACTTTCCCGTTGATTAAAAGAACACGTAACAATATGACGTCTTAATTATACGTTTCTTTTACATTTTCGCTGTCACCATAAATATAATATCTTATGTGAGCTCCATACTCCTATTATCAGCACTATCAGCACTGTTATGTGCACTTTGTCCCAAAGAAAGTCACAACATCCTACTAAAAGCATGTGTCCAATATAATTTATGTGGATAGGCTTCATCTGAGAGATTTGGCAAAGTTTGAGAATCATTTTGAGAGATCCCATGTAGACAGAAAAATTAGCAGTGACTTTTCGCAAGTTCAAAACAAAAGCTATTGCCTCTTTCCTTCAAATTTTTTTCCTGTAGGTTTGTTACATGCAAGAGATCATTTAATAGGCAAAATTGGTCGCAAAGGATTATATTGGTTGCTATGTATAAATTGACACATGTAGTCAACAGAAAAATAGGGAAGTCTTTAAAGAACAAATTAATTTAGCACTTTTATTAAAATGTAACCTTAAATCAGAGCTATAGAGAAACGTGGCGGTGGTCACTGTGGTATTTAAACAGACTGCATCATGAGTTCTCCTTTGATGAGGCAAACTGCAGTAAAACTGCCATAAAAGGAAACACAAAATGTTTCCCCTATTTTGCTGAGATAATCATTCAGTCATTCAAATGTATTCAAAAACAAGAAAAAATGATTTATTGAACAATGTTGTCATGATACAGCATGTCACCGCATCTCAGCTCCTTAAAACATCTTCAACTTGACACAAAGCAGACCATTGGAGCCAAATGCGGACACGGAGGCAGGATAGGATCCGTGCAAGGATTTTAATGACAGAAACAAGTCAGTCTCTTAGTTGGTGGGTTTGTTAAGGTTTGCAAGACAGCAGAACGGCGGAGTGGACGCTGGGGCAGACAGGCTCGTTGGTGGGTGGACATGCGGTGGTTGGCGAAGGGGGAGAAAGGCAGGGGTACACGGGGGTAGCCAGGCTCATTGGTGGGTGGACATGCCGTGGTTGGCGAAGGGGGAGAAAAGCAGGGGTACACGGGGGTAGCCCGGCTCGTTGGTCAGGGAACAACAGGCAGATCAAACGGTTCATTTTCTTGGAGTCAATCAGATGGTCAATGACCCTTGTCTGTTCATCCCAATCTGTTGACAATGTATTATTGTTCCAAGGGCTTGGTGGCCTCTTAGATGAAGAAATGGATTTGATACCTCTGGGCCAAATACCCAACTTCTTTCAGCAGAGGCATAGGAACCACGTGCACCCGGTGGCAGGTGCCTGAGAAGAACATGCAGTGCCTCGTAGACACTCCGATCTTCCTATGTGGGACGTTCGCCTCAGCAATGGTCTCGAAGCAAGTTTGGTTTTTAAGGAGAAAGTCGAGACACATTGCTCTTTTGCCCCTTGGAAGGCGGCCACAAGGGCTTTACCGGAGCTTCCGAGCAACAGCAGTGTTTCAACAGTGTAGGCTCCTTGCCCTCTCCAGCCGTGTACTCGGCCAGCTTGGTCCTGTTGAAGCACGTGCAACGTAAAAACAGCGCTTCTCTACCAAGAAGCCAAAAATAAACTCAGGGACGTATTTCTTTGAGATTTCTCGATGAAAAATCGATGTTGCAAATGACAATGCAAAACATGTTACAAACGAATTGGCGTACTCTTATATATATTGCTCTTGATGAGCTTTTAAAAATTTGCTGGCTGGCTGTTGAGACCAATGGCAAACATGAGCAGTTCTCCCTGGACAGTGTGAATAATGGCTATGGGGATTATCTTCCCTTCTTCTAGGAAGATGGACAGTGGGTACTTAATGGCATTAGTGGGGAACTCAGAAAGACAAGGTTCCCCTCAATTTGAGCTAAGGGGACCTTAGCGCCAGTCTGCATCATCTCTTTTACTAGGTTCGTGGGCATCCATGATTGCCTAGGGCTGTTATGGATGCAACCAGTTCAGGGAGAGGGGATTTCCACACATTTGAACACACCCCTCCACTTAGGTTTCGGTCGTGCCTCAGGGCACTGGGCCCTTGGAGGGACCCAGAACTACTGTCAGAGAACTCTGCATATAAATTACTTGGAAAGCATAGCAAACTCTTGACAGTCAGAAAATGATCCAGAAACCAGGTGCATCTTTCTTTTTTTAAAACAAGCAACCAAGCTTGCACTTGATCACTAGGTGTTTTAGAGCCAAGCGTTTTTACATTAAGGATTTCAAGAGCAATTCTTGAGAAAGGCCCTAAATATTTTCTAAAACCACGGCTAATCCAACCAGCTGTGGTGAGTTACCCAAAACCACCGCTAACCCAACCAACTGTGGTGAGTTACCCAAAACCACCGCTAACCCAACCAGCTGTGGTGAGTTACCCAAAACCACCACTAACCCAACCAGTTGTGGTGAGTTACCAAAACCACGGCTAACCCAACCAGCTGTGGTGAGTTACCCAAAACCACCGCTAACCCAACCAGCTGTGGTGAGTTACCCAAAACCACGGCTAACCCAACCAGCTGTGGTGAGTTACCCAAAACCACCGCTAACGCAACACCAGGCCTCGAGACCCAAACTGCTGGCTTTTATTCTTGTCCTCTCAATATTGACTTGTTTAGACCTGAGACACCAGGTGAATGCAATTAAATATAAGGCAGAATAGAAAACTAGCAGTAGACTGGGTCCCAAAGCCTGGAGTTGAGAACCACTGACCTATAGGACCGAACCACACTGACCTAGTACTGCTACACCCTGTATATAGAATTTTCCATAAGTTGCCATTCCACTATTGGTTCATGTCTGCTGTTACTGACTTTTGAATATTCAATTACATATGTCCTACCTTTATTTTATCTTCCTCAGGTTCTGTGTATCAAACGGTTTTATGGACACCAATAAGAACTGTATCTGTTATAGGTGTCATCGGCCAAAAGCTGTGGGAGGGGCAGGGGCTTTAGGCTTAGCAGACACTGTCAGAGAAATGGCTCCAGGCCGAGATTTATCCATAACAGAAGGCTCCTTGTACCATACAAAGTAGACCTAGTTGAATGAACGGTATGTATTTGGTCATTCTTACATGGACCAACTGGTTTTCACATGCATGATTGAATAGGGAAACATACACATCCTCAACTTTGAAAAATAAACAATCATGAGTTCATAACAACCTAGCAGTCCAATCCAGTTCTCCTATTCATTCCGTAGAGCCTTGCATGCCATTTTGGTTTCTTAATTGGCTCATTCCCATGGACGTACCTTAAGCAAGGACATGCATGATTCAGAACTCTGCTAAGCTCATTTGAAATGCGTCAACAGAAAACCCCAATGAATCTAAAATGCTTTTCCTTGCGAGAGGGACATTTCACTCATTGATGCACTTACGTCAACAAACTATGGGCTCAGTATGGGATTCCCCCACTTTACCCCTCTAAGATGTTGGACCACTTCCTACGTCATCTGTCCGGGTGGGGGGGGGGGGTTAGCGGAAGTATTCGTGTCGGTCTTCAACATTGCCTAAAACACATCCTGCATCTCGAATGTAACTGGACGCAGTTGGGTGCAGGTTCAGTCTCATCACATGATCGTCCATCTGATATCTCTTCAGCTACGAAGTTCTACCTCACACAAATAAATCATTGGTTTAGAGGACATATGAAGGTATAACTCCTTCAAGCCTATTAAAACAGAGAGAACAGTGGTGTGCCCCATAATGTGTTGTACACTTTTTAGGCAAAGCTGCAGAAACGTAGGTGACCTCGGCATGTTCAGCGTACTCCAATGCAGATCTGCCCTTGGCGATTTCCAAATGTTACACTGCACACGAAGACAGTCTTCATCACAAAAATTATGAAGTGCAATCAGTTTCTGACTCCCTAATTACAAAGGCACATCACCTGGACCTGGCGAAGGGTTCTGGTCATGTGACCAGCTCTTTGCTTGGCCAATCCAGCTCAGGTTAGGGCATTATCTAAGCAGCAGCTACCTCTCTGGATTGGCCTCCTTGGTATAAGGGTGTAAGACACAAAATTAGCGCACAAAGTTACAAAAGTGCCACACAATTACTTTACATTGAAAACATGTTGAAAAGCCGGTCATCCAAAAGATCATGTCTTATGATCTTTGTCTGTGTAATGGCTCCATCTACTGGCTGGTATGGTGTCTAACAATGAGTTTCTATAAATTAGCTAGATGTTCATGTTTAATAAGCTACATGTTTACTAAATGATTGTGAGTTTTAACAAAAATAACAAACAAACCATTTTCCATATGTTAACACATTGTCAACACTGCAAAATACGGCAATCATATTCGGGACACCTAACTGGTTAAAAATCCCTTGCTTTCTGTATCCTACTGTATGTCTTTTTCAACATAATTAAAACTGTTTAATGTCATTTATCTATGAGGTTTATCTCCTGTGTTCAGAAGGACTGATTGAAGGAGTGAAGTGTAAAGGAAAATTGTATTACTTCATGTAGGCTCTATTTCAGAATGTTCCACCAGAAGATGGAGACATGCACTAAGACAACCTCATTTAGAGCCCTTGCAAAGGCAGGTATCCAGGCTGAGTTGAGGCAGTCTTGTAAACATTGCTTCATTTTAAAGTAATATTTTGGAATTTCTATTAACCACAGATTGAGATAAAATGTTTTTATTATTTGAAGTCAACAGGGATATGGATTCTTCCTCACTACACTGATTTAGAGTGGGCATCTGTGTTTTCTGGAACATATATGTAGGGAATAACCACAGCCTAGCATTATAAACCATTCTCCAAATGCTTCACTTGGGGACAGGGGACTTGACCATGTTGGAATTTGCGGACCAACGTCCAGGTGTTATAGCTGTCATCTGTTGGTTGTATATATTTGGTCTATAGAACACAAGCTACCGAATGTATATATAAAAGGGTTACCTTCGATCCTTGCTGTCAATCATTCCTTAATCAGCTCAGT
This sequence comes from Esox niger, assembly GCA_016801105.1. Classification (NCBI taxonomy): domain Eukaryota; kingdom Metazoa; phylum Chordata; class Actinopteri; order Esociformes; family Esocidae; genus Esox; species Esox niger. Next base: position 16,358 of record JACXGJ010002166.1, on the reverse strand, counting down.
GTTTGCGCCGTGGCCCTCGCGACCCAATCCATTATCTTGAAAGTCACATGACTCCACTAATCGCGAAGTGTATTTCCGCGTACACGAGAGGGCTGTAGTTATATCTTCTAAATGTTATGCTGAATTGGAGAAAGAGGTGTTTTTTGCATCCGCGCACTGTCGTCGAAACGCGTCGCCGAGCTGGGGGGAAATTCGGGGAAGGGGTGTCGCGCTGAAGCAAAGTACCGCAACGACACACGACGCGGCACGAACATGCTCACGCGAGTTAAATCTGCTGTAGCCAATTTCATGGGTGGCGTCATGGATGGTGGCGCAAACGTTGACCAATCTGCGTCAGATTTGCCACTGAAATTCCCTTACATGAGACCCGAGTTCCTAGGACTATCTTCGGATGAAATCGAGTGCTCTGCGGATCACATAGCGCGTCCGATTCTCATCCTAAAAGAGACGAAGAGATTGCCGTGGGCAACTGGTTACGCAGAGTAAGTAGCCTACACATACGCCCATCTTCCATATCTTGTCAACCCTTTCTTAATTAGTTTTCTTGCCAGGTTGACAGTGTTAGAATGTGCTTAGACCTCGCTGCATCAACACTCGCAGGATTCTTCTGAAAACAGTAACGCCACTCTATTACGTTCCACGCACATAACATTTATGCGTTGCCTTTGCTTGACTGTTGTGCCTGTCAAAGCTGTTATTCGCACGACCACAGAACGAGAGCGAAAAACGGAGTGTGTAGCATGAGGATGGAGAAGTCAGCGTCTTTAAATATTTGTTTATTGCATCCTTTAGCGTTTTTATGGCACTCACCTCTTTCTGCTCCTCTGTAGAGGCATGAATAGACGTACCTTTTTATAGACATGCTTAGATGAATAATGTCGTAATAGTGTTTAGGCCTGTGCATTTAGAGTTTAAAAACAAACACATTTACATTTGGCGTAGTTGGTATAAAATGTACACTATAAAGGCAGTTGTTTTATTCAACAGCGCGGTCTGTTTTGTCTATTTAAATACGACGGGTGCACGCATCAACGTGTTCCAGACTGGGTTTCCGATCTTCAAATATCAACATTAACTGGACCAGGTCTGCGTTCACTCCATTACGTCATGCAGTTTCTCACCCCAAATGTAATGCACGTTTTGTTTTAGCCCTTGGTGATACACTGATGCACATTATCAAAAAAGAGTCTCCTGATAATGTCACCATTCATACATTGAAGTATTCTCAGTGAATACCCGGCAATCAATACTGTGAATAAAACAACAGAGCAGCCATGGGCCACAGTTTTGTTGCTGCATAAATGGTAACACTGCTCTAGGATGTTTGTCTTTTTTATACAGCTAAACCGATATTTTCTGGGATCTTTTATGTTGCTGGGCCATTAAAGTTTTGCATTGGTGTAAATGGGGATTCTCTCCATCTCTCTTTCTCACTCATTTCCCTTTATTTCTCTCACTATCTTACATGCATGGCTACTCTCACTGACTCAGTATTGCTTTCCCTTTAGGTGTTTTCTTAAAGCTGGCAATGTTGTTTCCAGAGTCTTTGGCATATTTGTGAAATGAGAAGTGCAATCTCTTTCAGACATCACCATAGAGAGCTGGTAGAGAAGTTATGAATACTTTTTTAGTTAGAAATTATCTAATTGAATGACTGTTGGATCTTTTGGTTTTTAGTTTAAGGGTAACAGATATACACAGTATTCAGACCACTTTACTTTCTCCACATTTTGTTGAGTTGACTTAAATAAATAATTTTATCCATTATAGAAATGTTGTAACATCGAGCACCACACGATACATAATAATGACCAAGTGATAACATGGTTGGATATCTTTGTCAATTTATTAATAATAAAAAATGGAAATATCATGTTTATAAGGAATTTGAATATTTATTCAATACTTTGCAGAAGCACCCATCACAACTTTGATTCATGTTGGGTATGCATCTACCAGTTTTGCACACTGGTTGATTTTGGGCAGTTTTTTCGCTTTTTTTCTCAGAGGACCTCTCTGTATTTTGCTTAGTTCATCCTTTTCTTAGTTCATCTTCCCTTGATCCCACCAGTCTTCCATTCCCTGCCACTGAGAAGCATCCCCACAGCATGTCACTCCCACCTCTGTGCTTCATCCCAGGGATGTTTTTTTTGCCAGATTATAAGCAGTTCCTTGTTTTACCAGACAGCTGTTTCAATTTGAGGCCGAATTGTTTGGTTTTGGTCTTATCAGACCCAATAATTATTTTCTTCATGCTCTCAGAGGACCCAAAACATCAAAAAAAGCATTGCTTTTGACTTGTATGTCCATAGAATGTTCTTCCAGGAGTCTTGACAGGTGCTGAGTTTTTGGCAGATGTTAGACATGTGTCTAAAATCAAGCACTTGATTCCGGTCTGGACTCCATATCAAAGGTTAAGCATGATGCTGGTAGCAATATGATGTTCTGGGTATATGTTGCTGCATATGGACCAGGAAGACTGGGCATTATTGAATGAACAACTCACCTCCCTGTCTGTTTCAACTCACTTCCCTCTTCTACACGTCCGTCTCAAAACCCCCCTAACTTTCTGTCTCAACAAACCTCCCCCTTCATTTCTGTCTACCTTTCTGTCTCAAATCACATCCCTTTTTATACCTGTTTGTCTCAACCCATGTCACCTATCTGTAAAGCAGTCCAAGTCTGCAAATATCTGACTGATAATCAATATTTAAAGTCTTCCATGGACTTTAAGCTGCAGTTTTTAAAGATGGATGAGGTTGAAGGAAAGCATCTCCTTATTCATTAATTGTTTGAGTGTTGGTTTCAGAACAAAGCATTCTACTTGATGCATCTTTGATGGGGACTGATGACTGTGGTCTAATGTGCATCTCTGTGGCTTGAAAACATGATATCATTCGTAAAGGGAAATAATTAGTAGGAAAACCTATGGTTATTATGCTGATTGACTATGACTTGAGATGTGGTATAAGATTAGCAAACTGGTTCAAACTATGAGACAAAACAGTTCTTAGCCCCCCTTATACATTTGTCAGTTAATATGGCGGTACTATAGTTTCTGTACAATGCCAAATGACACAATTCAACACATGACATTGGAGTCGAACAGCATATTTTTTTACCTGAGACATGTCTTGTGCTAGGGGATTTCTAATGTATTCATGGAGGTGGTGATGCAAGCATACTGTGTGCGTGCCTGCGTGCATGTGTGCACGCTCACATGAATCATCTTATTCCTGTGAAATGGCACTGTGAAAACCAGACCCACACATGACTTTACTCTGCTGCCTAGCTAATCCTGTCGGTTTGGAATGTGCACCTGCCCTTCCCTCTGCAGGGTGATCAACGCGGGTAAGAGTGCCCTGAATGAGGACCAGGCATGCTGTGAGGTGCTGGTGGTCAGGAAGAGGCCAGGAGGGTCCAGCTGCCCCAGCAAGACCCCCACCACCAAGAGACGCTCGTCACTGCCCAACGGAGAGGGACTTGGCGTGAGGGACATCAACGTGGTGAGAGAAAATAAACGCGCGTGCGTTTAACCCTTTCTTTAATGCTCCGTCTTAATTTTTTACACCATCAATCTCTTTGCAATAGTCTTTGATGCTGTTGACCCATAGGCTATGCTTACTTTAGGTAGATGTCAGTGGATTCTTGCTCTGATGTTTTCTGTGCTGCACATTAAGCTAAGCGGGTTTGCGGACTGTGCTGCTTGGTGAATTGGTTTGACTGGTCGGACTGGTTCCATGGTTCCCCGGTGTTGTTATCCACAGTGGACTTACACACAGTTTTTTTTATTGTCCTTGTTGTGGTTATATACTAAACCTACCAAAAACCTAAATGCTTTTCTTCTTACAAGAACTGGCAAAATGTCCACACAAGGTCACAGTTGTTCTGCTTTGCTGTCTGTGCTGGCCATTCTGGTCCCCAATTGGGAAAATCTGTGCACAGACAGACATACACAGTGTTTGGGTTAACTCAACAACCCTTATGGATCTTCAACAGGGGACATATGTTAATCAAGTGCCTCATTCTCCCACTTAGGGATGTCACAATACCAGAAATGTAGTAGTCCATACCAATACCAGCAAAAACATTCTCGATACCCAGTTCCATAGCAGTGTGAAAAAACTTAAACAAAACTATAAATCCCATGTACTTAAGAAAACAGCAGGGACTAAACACACACCTCTACTCAGAGTGCAAAGTTGTTAAAATGTACTGACATGGTGGCAGACCATTAGTCCGGAAATATTTAAAATGCTAACATTATATTTTGATGACCGATGCACAGACTGAACGGTAAGAACCATGGCCTACTACTACGAGCTATGGTTACATTACGGTAGCAACCACGGTAGCCCAAGGCCATGGCAAAGGTCGTAGGGAAGATGGTTGACTAGGGTATAGCAAGGATATAGGAAATAGGATATAGCAAGGATAATACTTTGGATATGTTGTCAATGTGACGTGAACTGAAACGCACACCTTAAATTACTTAAATATATCTGCATGTCTGACTTTGAGGGCACGTAGTGGTTTTAGCTAATTTATTACTACCCGATCATCCGCCTCCAACGGACAGTTTGTGAATAATGCTGTTTTTGTTTTCGACGAGTCGAGGCGGCGCTGCAGGTGCCCTTGCCATCTGTAACGTTTTGGGTGCCCGGTACCCATGCTGCTCGTTTTTGTACAGTACCGTGGGCACCGGGGATCCAAACCGTGACAGATGGCAAGTGCACCTTGAATTTCAGAATGTTGGCATCGACTCGGTACTGGAGTATTGGTTCTTGTGACGAGCCTACTCCCACTTACGGACTTTTTTGCACTGAGGTGGTAAAGGATGCATCTAATAATAGCATTGGAACGCTGGCGTTAATAAATGAATGGGGTCTTTTATTAAGTAGAGCTCAATGGGTCTACTGTTCACTGATCCTCTTATGATGCCCCTGTAGGGACAAACACTGGTTTCTGGTTTGGCTCTGGAGCAGAAACACACACACACACACACACAGGACGGTACTATAGACTACATATTTAAGCTACAACCAGACCATTTTAATTATATTTAGATAACCCATTTAGAAAGCTGTTCCTTAATGAAGGATGTAACTGTGATTAAACACCATGAGAATAATGAGTGTGAATTACATTTTGCATATTAATCTGACATGCTCCCACCTGCCAAATCCAGGGAAATTTGTATCAAATTGAACACAGTGCGTGCGTGCGTGCGTGCATGCATGCGTGTGTGCAATTTTTGCCTGGTGATCCATCCACATCACCCCAGATAAAAACCCTGCCCCACTGATGTTTATTCTTCACAGTCAAATTCTACATCCTGGTTTCTTATACATTTTGGGATGCTGTGTAAAATGTAAAAAAAACACTGACTGCTATGATGTGCAAATAATTTAAACCCTATATTCAATAGAAAATAGTACATTGTACAAAATAATACATATCAAATGTTGAAACTGAGAAATGTTATTGTTTCTTGAAAAATATATGCCCACTTCAAATTTTATGCCAGCCACACGTTTCAAAAATTTTGGGACTGGGCAGCAAAAGACTGGAAAAGTTGTGTAGTGCACAAAAAACCTGGTGGGACATTTCACAACTAATTAGGTTATTTAGTAACAGGTCAGTAACATGATTGGGTATAAAAACAACATCCCAAAGAGGATGAGTCTTTCAGAAGTAAAGATTGGACGGGGCTCACCACTCTGTGAAAGACGCAGACAAATAGTGCAACAATTTAAGAGTAATGTTTGTCAGCAAAAGAATTGCAAAGAGTTTGGGGATCTCATCAACTACAATACATAATACCATTAAAAGATTCAGAGAATCCCGAGTAATCTCTACAGAAGGGACAAGAACGAAAACCAATATTGGATGGCTGTGATCTGCGGACCCTCAGACAGCACTGCATTAAAAACAGACACGATTCTGTAGTGGAAATCACTACATGGGCTCAGGATCACTTCAGAAAACCCTTGTCTGTGAACACAGTATGTCGCTGCACCCACAAGTGAGTTTAAGCTTCCATAAATGCAAGCTAAAACTCAACCATGCAAAGAAGAAACCATTTATATGAAAGATCCAGAACTGCCGCCACCCTCTCTGAGCCCAGGCTCATTTAAGATGGACTTAGGCAGAGTGGGAAACTGTCCTGTGGTCTGACGATTCAAGATTTGAAATTATTTTGGGGGATCACACACTAAAGAGGAGGGACTATCTGGCTTGTTAACTGCACACAGTTCAAAAGCCAGCATCCGTGATGGTATGTGGGAGAATTAGTGCACATGGCATGGTGACTTGCACATCTGTAAAGGCATCATTAATGCAGAACAATATATACAGGTTTTGGAGAAACATATGCTGCCATCCAAATGATGTCTCTTTCAGGGAAGGCCTTGCATATTTCAGCAAGACAATGCCTAACCACATTCTTCACGTATTTTAACTGCATGGCTCCGTATTAAGAGTCTGGTTGCTAAACTGGCCTGCCTGCATTCCAGACCTGTTACCCATTGAAAACATTTGGTGCCTTATGAAATGATTTGACCGAGGAGACCCTGAACTGTTAAGCAGCCGCAATCCTGTATAAAGCAAGGATGGGAAAACATTTCACTTTCATATCAACAGCAATTGGTCTCAGTTCCCAAATGCTTACAGAGTATTATAAAATTATGGGGTGATTCATCAAAGTGGTAAACATGCCCCTGTACCAGATTTTATTTTTAAACATGTTGCTCGCATCATTGTATTCTGTTTTTATTCGCATTTTACGCAGTGTTCCAACTTTGGAATCAGGGTTATAGAATGATATCACATTCTTCCCAGTGTGGTAATCCCAGAACATCATCACATAATGCCATTATCAACCTTTACTAAGATTGGTTAGATTTGTTAAAGACCCAAACACAGATTCATTTCAGGCACCTCATTTTGGCATTGCACAAATGACTTCCTCCCTTACATTCCCACAGGACTCAGATGGTCTAGTATTCCACTACTGGGCGTTGTTCGATGGGCACGCCGGCTCTGGGGCTGCAGTAATGGCCTCCAAGCTCCTCCAACACCACGTAGTCGAGCAGCTTCAGTCCGTCTTCGAGGTCCTAAGGAACCATGATGTTTTACCGCCCACCGTCTTTGGCGAAGAGTCTGACGTTACCATGACCCCCGGGACCCACCGGGTCTCACTGGCTCGAGCCGCATCTCTCCGCGGGGCTGCTGGGGCCCCCGGGTCCCCCTGCACCCCTCCACCACAGAGGTTCTTTATAGAGAAGAAGATACAGCATGAGAGCTTGGTAATAGGAGCCATAGAGAATGCCTTCAAGGAGATGGTGAGTGTCTGTTGTGCCAGGGTTGCGTTCATTAGACATATTTCCCGGTTGAATTTGCGAAATGTTTTTTTATTTATTTTTATTTATCCTCCTGCCTCAAACATGCCTAGTCACTAATCCTTTTCTGTCCTCCATATCATCTCTCCCCCATATGGCTCTGTTCACATAATCACATTATCCAGGTTTCGTCCAGAGTCTAGTGCATTCTTAATCATGTATATGGTCTTAGTCTACAAAGTTAACTGCATGTTTCTATTTATTAACAAAAGCCTCTTCCCATGTCTTAGCCATGTCTTTAACTGTTTCCTAGTTTTGACTCAACATATTTTTCATGACCTATGATGTTTTTTCTGGCAGTTATATGCTGAATTCTCCATGCAGTCGTTTTAATTTGATGTGTTTCGTACAATTCATTTTACACACAGTGAGTGTAGAAAGTCACCACCCCCCTTTCAAAATGTTCACCTTTTGTTGCCTTGCGGCCTGAAAGGAAAACACACAATCCTACTTTTCCGGCTTTATTTACACACTGTAACCCACAATATCCAAGTGAATATAAACATCTAAATAACTCTACAAATGTATTAAAATAATTACTGGAAAACAATATTGTTAAAATTCTTGATGTAAAAAATGCCTGAAATATCGCATGTAAGTTTTTAGGAGAATCTACCCAAATCAATGGTTGTATAGCTGGTAGAGGCATACCATTTTGTGATGTTATTTCAAACTTCATAGTGTGGAAATATCAACAACCGAAAAAAACTGTATATCTACTTTTTGATTACAACCAGGGTTTATTTTAAATGCACTAAACACATGTGATGGGGATTTATGTACCACATTTAAATTCCAAGCAGAAAATGTGTCAGTTACCAACTGCTTGTTTTTGTGGTGTTGTTCATAGCATTTATTTATTATAATATACGTAACGTGTTTCATTGAGATGGTATTCTTTATTTAGCCTCTAGATGGCAATGCCAGTTAGTAAAGGATTGTCTCTAGTCTCCCACTCTGTAGACCTTCACATAAATGAAACTTGTCTGACACGCTTCCTCTAATAGTGCTGCCCAGCCCTGCTCCTGGATGAACACCTCCCTGCATGTTTTAGATATCTCCCTGCTCTATCACACCTGATTCAAATGATTATCTCCTTAGCATGTCCTTGATGAGGTACCTCAGGTGTGTTAGGGCGGGGTGAGATGTAGAACAGGCAGAGCAGTGTGCCTCCAGGAGCAGGGCTGGGAAACACTGCTCTAATACAGCTTTGACATAGTGTGAGGCTAAGGCCAATGATATTCTGGAAGCTACATTCTGGGGCTTAACCAGCCAGGAGCAACATATAACTTTCCAAGTGCATTGATCCTGAACATTGTTGGGTCTTTTATCTATTTATTTTGGCCCACTCTTTCATGTATTATTTAACTCAAGGTTTTCAAGAAAGAGCTGTTTGTTTTTCCTAGCTTTGGCAGTGACCTCAGCTACCCCATCTGTTGTTCACACCATAGTCATCAGATGGCCAAACAGCAGTCAGGCAGAGGGCTCAGAAGAGAAACAGCATCATCTTTCTCTAATTCAGGCACCTTCTACACACACACACACCAAAGCGCACACACATTTCTTATTAAACCGTTTGCAGGGGAGTGAATAAACACGGATATGCCCTCGGGTAAGTGTTACTTGGGATTCAGTTACTGTTCGATTACGTGTTTGAATCTGCAATAAGAAAGCAATGGGCTATAGACAATGTGTTAGGTAAGCAACTTTTTGCATTATATGATTGTTGGTGCCAGATGAGTCTTCCAGTATCAGAAATAACAGCCGCCCTGGGTTTTTAACATGACAGTATTCAGGGTATATAGAAAATGTTGTGTGACAAACCAAAAAGCTATACCGTGCAGAATCCAAGCGTGTAGGACCGCCTGTACTGGAGGCAAAGGGGTCCAACTCGGTTCCGTGTGGCTGTACATAATGAACTGTCCACTGGGTTTATAAAGACCAATATCATTCTTAAATACAACGCGCTATGAACATGTTCTGAGTAGATCAAATGCAATGCGACTAATTTTCTATTCAGAGATCCAAAAGAGTACATTGTGAGTCCCATATTAATGCGAGTAGAATAACGGCCTCGGGTTATGGGTCCAACTGGGCATTTCCTGCTCCGTCGACGGAACATTCCCCCTGCCCACGGCTCTGGTAGAGTTCATCTTGTCCCGGCCTTCCGACAGATCGATCCGTTTCCATGATTCACACTGTGTCACGTTGTATTGACCCGTGGTTTGAGTTCTTACCACCTTTCTGAGCTGTTTTCCAAGGTATGATCCGAGGTGTTTTCATTGGAGTATTAATCGCACGCTTCGTTGAAATGCTCTTTCCTCAAAATGCTGCTCTTTTCATACATTTAGAGTTGTTACCAGGTCCTTTTTTTGTCAAGAGTTCGATTCGGTATTGTCCGTTTCTAACAGGTGTGTTGTGTGTTACAGGACGCCCAGATCGAGAGAGAGAAGCAGGTGTATAATATTACAGGAGGATGCACAGCCCTGTGTGTCGTTTACCTGCTGGGAAAGCTCTACGTGGGGAATGCAGGAGACAGCAGGTGCGTGTGCACGTACACACGCGTGCGTGTCGGCGGTATGCTCGTCTGATGTGTACATTAATTTCAACGCAACTATTGTATAAGTGTAGCCTATATTATTTTATGTGCCATAGAATATAAAGTGCAATGAAAGACTTTGTGTGGAGAAGCAATTCAGTAGCTAGTCTGAATTAATCTGACGGCCACTTACACTTTGCTGCACACACCCTGGAGACAGGACCATATGCTCAAAGTCAAACCAGCCAAGTCCAGATATACAACGTGCAGTCTTTAAATATAGTTGCCATTTAAACTGGTAGCTAAAGCAGAGAACCTGGGTTATGTTCTATGCGCGTGTCTGCTGAGGACATGGGTTTTCTTATGTTTGTTTTCTGGCAGAATGTGGTCTTGCGCCATTCTGTTTAAATTAATGTTTTTGTTTCTAAATAAATCTTTGTGGGCGTCCCCAGGGCGATCATTTTACGAGATGGCCAGGTGCTACCCATGTCTAATGAGTTCACTCCTGAGTCTGAGAGACAACGACTGCAGTTCCTGGTGAGAAGAGAATCATTTCTCAGATGGAAACCAGATACACAACAGTATACACATCCACAATAAGTAGCTATATATAACCGGCTATGATTAACTATCAAGATAACTTAAATCTGCTCTCACTAGACAAATGGTTAGTTTGTGATGTCACTCAATGTCATAAGACATCCTTTTTGGATGTTTATTCTTTTGTGGCTCAGGTATCTATTCAAAATGTCTGACAAATTGCCGTGACTATTAGGAGATGTGGCCCTTTCTAAGGATAGAATGTTTTTTCTGAGCAGGGATTCATGCAGCCTCACCTCATGGGAGGAGAGTTCACCCATCTGGAGTTCCCCAGGAGAGTACAGAGGAAGGAGGTGGGCAAGAAGATGCTCTACAGAGACTTCACCATGAATGGATGGTCAGTGCCGTTCATCTACCACAGTCGAGCCTTCACGTTTTTTAGAGAGCATTTGTTAACTCAGGACTTGTGTTTTCTCAGGCTGTCTTGCCATTTTCTCAGTCAACCTTTGTTGTATGTGTGTAGGCCTGTGATCCTATTCTCCTCATCCAGTGGGGGTTTATGCACATGTGTATTTTTCTAAGCAAGCACATATAGGCCATTTTTCTTTCTTTACAAAAATGGCCTTAAGTGGCCAATCTGCTCAGATCATAGAGGCAGAAAACACCACAAGCTAAGATGGTAACGATATTGATACATCCATCTTTACATCTGATTGGAGCGAGTGAGGGAGACCGTGGGAGAAAGTTGGTTTTTCCACTATGTTTCCGTAATATTACTGTAATGTGATTGTTTCATTGAAAGAGTTGAGACATAAAGAACAATTACTGTTCATTATCCGCATGAGATCTGCACAGCTTCTCCAGCAAATGCTTACCAGCATTTGACAGGCGCGCTCGTCAAAAATCATTCCAACAAACGTTGAATATATCTGCGTTTCTGATCATTACCGGGACGGTTGCCGGCTGTGTCAGTATCACGACAGGCGTCGATTTGGCAGCCGTCTGCGCACAGGCCGCGTGTGCGCACATTTTTCCGTATGTGCGTCCCTTCCCTCTAATCACCGTAGACTGTCGTTTTCGAATGCAGAATGATCAGAAAGAGAGTCACCTTCAGGATGAACTGTGAGCGGTTTTGAAAATGCTGTTTGATGTTCCCAGTGCCATTCACCTCAGTGAGATGCTTTTTGATGGTTTGGTACGAGGCAGGACAAGGGGAGAGGGATGAACAGTGTTCCGTGTACTGACGTGCAGTATGTCGACCTGTTTTACAGCTATTCCTGTGGATGACACAAGTTCCGCATCGGTCACAGTAGATGTACAGTATTGGGGAGAAAAAGAACAATCGACCTGCTTACATTCTGGCGTTGCTCTAATTATAGACTGTGATGTTTCTACTCGGTCTCCAGTCTTGCACCATTGCTTGTGTCTTAGAAGTAAGCTGGCCTTCATATCAGCCCCCCAGACACTCATTCATTAATATTTCAGCAGCAACAAACAGAGGCCATCGTACCCATGGGAGTGCTTCTTAGGATGCTGTAAACACCCACTTCAGCTGGAAAACGCCAGCTGGATAAGATCTAAGTACTGAGGACCAATGCAGTCTGTTTAACAAACCTATCCAGTATTCCATAGAAGCGTATTAAGTTACTGAATTCAATAAGGAAAAGCCCTTATTGAATTTTTTTCTTCGCCGTATAAGTAGTCTAAGTGGCTAGTCCTACACTGCATATTTATTCAGGACTGTATTTGTATGAGGTCACTGGTAAACATCAGGATTCTGGGGATTATCCAGTGCTGTTCTCATGTAACCGAACTCTATATGTGCATGTGGAACTGCAGGAAAGGAAGGCATTGCTGACTGTGGCTCTGTAGATTTAGAATGGCTCCCTTGTCTGTTGTAAAGCAGATAAAGGAAAGCCACATGAACTGAAGCATAACAAAAAGATTCTTCCCTCGTTCAGAGGTGAACTCCCAGCCCTCTCTCATCCCTCCTCGTCCCACCATTTCTCTAAATGTTTCCCCACTCTCTTTCCCCTACTTATCTCCCCTTTCAAGTTGCAGTTCTGCTTATTATCATCTAACAGTGGGTAATGCTTTATTCCCCGTTTTTCTCTCCACTCCCCACACAGGGCATATAAAACGGTTCAAGATGAGGACCTGAGGTTCCCCCTAGTCTATGGCGAAGGGAAAAAGGTTATGTGTGTGAGTGATAGTTGTGCGTGCGTGCGTGCGTGCGTGGGTGGGTGGGTGCATGTGCGTGCCTATAACTCTGTGCATGCATGTATGTATGTCCCGGAATAACTGGACATTGACACGTTTTGTTATTTTGTCTGTTTGCCAAGATTTTCCAGTTACAGTTAAATAATGAATATGGGCTTGACATGGAGTCTCTCAGCTTTAATTTGAGGGTATTTTGACTCAATCTGTTTCATGGACAGGTGTGTACTATTCCTTTGTTATTCCCCCATCAATTAAGCTGTTAAAAGGTCTGGAGTTGATTCCTGGTGTGGCATTCACATTTGGAAGCTGTTGCTGTGAACCCAAAACATGCAGTCAAAGGAGCTCTCAATGCAAGTGAAACAGACCATCCTTAGGCTGCAAAAAAATCCATCTGAGAGATAGCAGGATAATTAAGAGTGGCCAAAACAACAGTTTGGTACATTCTGAGAAAAGAGAATGCACTGGTGAGCTCTTCAACACACAAAAAGGCCTTGAAGACAACAGTGGTGGATGATTGTCGGATCTTTTCCATGGTAAAGAAAAAATCCCTTCACAATATCCAACCAAGTAAGGAACACTCTCCGGGAGGTTGGCATATCATTATCGAAGTCTACCCTGAAGAGAAGACTTCACAAGAGCAAATACAGAGGGATCACCACAGGGTGCGCGCAAACATTAATAAGCATAAGAATAGAAAGGCCAGGTAAGATTTTGCCAAAAAAAGCCAGCTCAGTTCTGGAACAGCATTCTCTGGACAGGTTAAACTAAGATCAACCTGTACTAGAAGAATAAAAGTGAGGAGAAGGTTTGGAACGGCTCAAGATCCAAAGCATACCACATCATTAAAACATAGTGGAGGCAGTGTGATGGCATGGGCATGCATGGCTTCCGTTGGCACTGGGTCGCTAGTGTTAATTGATGATGGATAGAAGACCAAAGCAGCCGGATGAATTGTGAAATGTATAGGTATATACTGTCTGCTCAGATTCTGCCTAATTCAGCGAAGCAAATTGGACGGCGCTTCACGTTACTTATGGACAATGACCCAAAACGATGCAAATGCAACCCTGGGTTTTTTAGGCAAAGAAGTGGAATATTCTGCAATGGCCAAGTCAAACACCTGATGTCAACCCGATTGAGCATGAATTTCACTTGATGAAGACATCTTTAAGCAGAAAGACCAACGAGCAAACAACAACTGAAGACCACTACAGTAAAGGCCTGGCAGAGCATCACAGGAGGAAACCCAGCAATTGGTGTAATACATGTGTACCAGACAAAGCAGTAACTGCCTGCCAAGGATTCTCGACAAAGTATAAAACATTTACATTTGATCGTGTTAATTTGTCTACTTACATTTGAGCCCCTGAAATACGTGGACTGTTTATGAAAATGGTTACAAATCCTAACCATTTCATACAACATTTTTGTTCAACCCCTTGAATTAAAGCTGAAAGTCTGCACCTCAATAACATAATGTTTCATTTCAAATCCATTCTGTTGGTGTACAGACACGAAATCATAAAAATTGTGTGCGTGCGTGCGAGCGTCCGTGTGTGTGTGTGCGTGCGTGCAATTGTGGATGTGAAGAAAGCTAAATATATAACAGTGTACTATATACTGAAAACCGTTTCTTGCCCAGACATGAGGTTTATAATGGTTTGAAATCGTATAATAGCTGCTGTTTTTCCAACTTATCAGGCCAGAGTGATGGCCACCATCGGAGTGACCCGGGGCCTTGGGGACCACGATCTCAAAGTCCATGACTCCAACATCTACATTAAGCCTTTCCTGTCCTGTTGTCCAGAGGTAAATCCTATTGGGTCACACGGGCAGCACAGTCCTGGCAAAATTCTCCCCATAGACACACACAATGCCTTCATTTATCCTGTTGAATTCACCTATTTAGATCTGGTTATGATCTAGTAGCTTGGGGAAAAGCAACACAGCATTAGGTTTTAACACAAGGCCCTGGTTTGTTCCTGGATAACTTTTTCCAGTCTGGCGCTGGTAGTTAGCAACTTGTCCGTCACACAATCCATTTGCAGAATTGTTTGAGGTTTATCCTGGGGAAATTCTGTTGTCTCAGTGTGAGTTTGGGGCTAACTCAGGTTGCTGTTGTTCGTCGTGACCACCCTGTTTGTTGTTGTTCTGCCCAGGTTACAGTGTACAACCTGAGCCAGTACGAGCATGGCGCCGACGACGTCCTGGTGATGGGAACCGATGGCCTCTGGGATGTCCTGTCCAACAAGGAAGTTAACGAATCAGTCTCCACCTTCCTGGCCAACTGTGACCCGGACGACTTACACAGGTAGGCATGTTTGTGTCTGTCTTCCCATATTGCTGGTTAACAACAGGCCACAACACTTCATCTTCACGCCCCATCCCACCTTCTGGTATTTTATGATGTTCTCCTGTGTGTTGAGCAATCATCCAACATATTCCAGAGAAGGCGGGGCAGAACCAAAGGGGCCGGCCGGGGCGGGGCCAAGCTGACGACGGTGGATCATTGTTTCCATAACGATGCTCCATGTTGTGTCTATCCTCAGGTACACCATGGCTGCTCAAGATCTTGTGATGAGAGCACGGGGAGTGCTGAGGGACAGAGGCTGGAGGATCACTAATGACCGGCTGGGATCTGGCGATGACATCTCCTGTTACATCGTCCCACTGATGTACGGCAACCGTCAGCCCTAGGCCTCCGCACAGGCCCGGAATGGAGCCGGCTCCCTCCTTAACCAGCAGTATGGCACACCTCTCCTTTTGACAGCCTTGTTTGTTTCTTCCTCTGTTCAACTCTTCTTCCCAGTGCTGTAGGCCACTTGAAACAAGCCCTTGAAGGTGTTACAGTTTCCCCATTTTCCTTATGCAGAGATGAGCTTACGTTCTGTGGTATGTACCTTTGTCACATGACCTGAGGTCCCAGTCATGTCTTGCTGAAGTGATCTGCAGTGTAGCGGTTTCCTGCTTTGCCACACAGTGTGGCTTTGGAGGAGTCCCATCCTGAAGTACAGTATTACATTGTCAATGGTATGTGGTTTTATACATACAATGTCGTGTTCCAAATCATCTCCCTGATCTCAACTGAAAAGGAAACTAAAATATGTAAAGGTCAAAATGTTCAATATGTTGATGTAGCCTATGGAATAAAGGTAGATAGTGATGTGTTATTGACCGTCTGACTGAGCAAAGTGCAATGGTTTACTGTGGTTCTGTTTCAGTTTTTTCTGTGGCTTAATATCGTTTTTTTTTTTCTGTCGCTTAACATGCATAGAACTCCACCATCATTGTTTAATGAATGACTTGAACAATCACTGAAGCTGTATCAACATTTTAGGATGCATCGATCAAATCCCACCCTTTTATAACCCTGTTAGGTCATTAAGGCTGATATTCCTGTACTGTAATGCTGTGTTGTCTGAGAGAGATGGAGGGAGGGGATCGTATCTCAGACTGGAGGAGGAGGAGGAGGATGATGATGATGATAATGATAGCTCAGACTGGATGATGATGATGATGATGATAGCTCAGACTGGATGATGATGATGATAGCTCAGACTGGATGATGATGATGATGATGATGATGATGATGATGATAGCTCAGACTGGATGATGATGATGATGATGATGATGATGATGATGATGATGATGATGATGAT
>JACXGJ010002165.1:0-69803 GCA_016801105.1 Esox niger | reverse complement strand
GGAATCTGGCTTGGGGGGTTCGTCAGTCTCTCTACAGTAGCAAAAAGAGTATGTGTGTTGTTTAAGTTGCTGTTTATAATATTTGAGAAGAAACTCTGTCTAGCTTTGCCTAGTTCCATATTGAAAGCATGGATGCTGTCTTTGTAGATGTTATAATGGACTACAAGTTTGGTCTTCCGCCACATGCGCTCTGCTCTTCCGCCACATGCGCTCTGCTCTTCTGCATTGTCTTTTCCTATTTTGCACTGCTGTTGAGTTTCTCCAAGGTGCTTTTTGTCTACCACTATTCTTCCTGACTTTTACAGGAGCAATGTCATCAATTACACTCTTAACTTTTGAGTTAAAGGAATCAAGGAGAAAATCAACAGAGGCGGCAGATATGCTTGGTTTTAAAGATATAGCCTTCATAAATAGCACACCAGTGTTTTTATTGAAGCATCTCTTCTTGACAGACACAGATCTAGTTTCAATGACAGGAGAGATTAATATATCAAAGAAGATACAGAAATGATCAGACAGTGCTACATCCTTAATAACAATCGATGAGATGTTTAAACCTGTACTGATAAGTAAATCTAGAGTGTGTCCACGATTGTGTGTGGGACCATGTACATGCTGAGTCAGATCAAAAGTTTTTAAAACGGTTTTGATTTCTTTTGCCATTTTGTTTTCTGTATTATCTAAGTGAATGTTAAAATCTCCTGCAATGGCAAAACAGTCAAACTCAGAGGCAATTGTTGATAACAGTTCTGTAAAGTCCTCAGCAAAGGCTGGAGAGTATTTTGGAGGCCTGTAAATATTGATAAGTAAAATACGAGGAGCACCTTTTAACACAATACCCAGATATTCGAAAGAGGGGTAATTTCCAAATGATATTTGCTTACATTGGTAAACATCTTTTAGAGTAGAGTAAAACCAGAAGAAATTGGACTCATTGGGACCTTTTGCTGGTCCCCATGAGGCACAAGTCAAAGGTCAAACTTACAATTAATTTTAAAGTTAGAAATGGGGGTTTCTTTAAGGTCCTGGCATTGCTGGTTACGTTTAGGGTTAAGGTTAGGCATTACGCCTAGGTAAAATTCTGGCCTAAATGTTACCTTATTGAGGTTAGGGATAAGGTTAGGGTTAGATTAAAGTTAGGGTCAGGGTTAGGGTTTGGTGTAGGGTTAAGATTAGGGCACGGGAGCACTTTCTATTTTCTGGTCCCCATCGTGTGTGTGTGTGTGTGTGTGTGTGTGTGTGTGTGTGTGTGTGTGTGTGTACGATTACCAAGTAAGTTTAATAACAAACTAGGAATTTGTCTTGGCCTGTTATTGCAGTAATTTTGTACAAAGGAAATCAAAACAAATAAGAACAGTGGAACTGAGCATTAAAGCAATAGACTGAGCATTAAGATGATACTAAAATATACTTTAAAAAAGTGTGTGTGTGTGTCAGACAAGTCAGTTTGGCTCTGAGTTCATGTTCATGAGGCTTGCTGCTGCTGTAGGAAAGAAAGTGTTCTTGTGGTGAAAGATTTTGGTCCTGATAGACATCAGCCTTCTGTCAGTTGAGTGTTTTGAATAGACAAATTGCAGCCAATCACCCTCTCTGCAGGGTAGATGATCCATTGCAGCCTTCCCTTGTCCTTGGCACTGGCTGCATCATACCAGATGGTGATGGAGAAGGTCAGGATGGACTCTGATGGCAGTGTTGAAGTACACCATCATAGTCTTTGGCACGTTCAACTTTTTCAGCTTCCGCAGGAAGTTCGCCCTCTGCTGAGCTTTCTTTATAAGTACAGTGATGTTCAGTTAACCCTTGAGGTCCTGGGCGACGGTTCTGCCCAGAAAGCAAAAGAGTTGACTGGAGAGCCACCCAGGCCAATTGGGGGAAGGGCAGCTGGGCTTCTCCTGAAGTCCAGTCACTTTTATTGTCTTTTAGAGAAGCAAGTTGTCCTCATGTGCTGCCTCCTATTGGACAGGAAGGCTGGAATCCACCTGCATGTGGACTCAAGCACTCCCAATTGGGAGAACTTGTCTTGGAGAAAAGCAGGAATTTTGGTGATGAATGCAGAACTGAAGACCATAAACAGGATTCTGGCACTTTTGTGCTTCAAATCTGTAGTAGAACTCATTCAGATCATTGGGAAGTCACAGGTCATTAATGGAGTGGGGGTATTTAGGCTTGTAGTTGGTAATCTGTTGGAGGCCTCTCCAAACAGAACCAGTGTCATTTGTTGAGAACTGTTGTATACATTTCTCTCCATGCAGGCGCTTGGCTTCTTTCACTACCATACCAAAGCTGTATTTGGCCTCTGTACCTGTCTCTGTCCCTGCTCCTGAACAACTTTTCCAAACGCAGCCTTTATATGACTTTAGCTGTGAACCAGGGTTTGCCATTGTTGTAACTCTCCCTGGTCTGTGTTTAGTATGCAACTGTCCTCACAGAAGCTGATGTATGATGTCACAGCACCAGTGTACTCATGCAGACCAAAAAAGGCAGACTTAAAAATGTCCCAATCAGTGCATTCCAGACACGCACACAGAGCCTCTGTTGCTTCACTGCCTCACATCTTTGACATTCACACAACAGGCTTAGAAAGTTTTTGTTTTTGCCTGTATGTGGGTATTAAATGGACCAGGGTGTGGTCTGAGAGTCCCAGAGCACAGCGCGATAGGAATTGTTGCTTGTAATGTAGCAGGGATCTAAAGTGTTTGCATCTGGTCAGGATTTTAATAAACTGTTTATATTTCAGGAGTTCTTGGCTTAGGTTACCTTTGTTGAAGTCGCCAAGAACAATAATTAAGGAGTCTGGGTATGACTTCGCCACCTGGAGAATCTGTTTGGCCAGATCCCGTTGTGTCTTGTGCACATTGGCTAGCAGTGGAATGTTATCTGTTAGCTGTAGAAAGGTCTGCAGTTGATAAAAATGATTCCAGTTCAGGTGTACTGTAGTATGACTGTCACATCGTTGCCCCAGCCGTTGTTTGCACCCAAATCATCTAGGTGCCAGCTTTAATCTCAATAAGGCAGCCTTAACAAAGTGGCTGGCCAAACCAACCTTAGCTATGGTAATCATTGACTTTAAACTGCAGTCCCTGTGCTCAACCTCTGCCTTAGATGAGGAGACAGATATTATTGATGTAACCTTACTTTGTACAACAAATTGTTATAGAGCTTAGCTTTTTAGGATGAAATCACAGCATATATATTGGCACAGTACCATTGCAAAAATGTGATGTTTTTTGCCGGACTACATAAGAGGAGGCGGCCAAGAAGAGTGAACGTCTTTTACTGAGTAAGGGAGCGAGTGAGGGACTGTGATGGAAATTCCATTGATAGACACTTAAAGGAGTAAGAACAGAGCCAAAATTCTCTTGGCACAATTAGCAGTTTATTTGTAATTAGAGAGATGCATCAAACGCTTACAGAATAATCATTTGAGGAGCCTCTAAAGAATAAATACATGAACAGTCAATATTTATTACAGTTACAAGGGGTGTGGTAAGATGCTACCCATCAATCTTATGTTGCACAGGTTTTACCCAAAGGGCAGTCTGTCCCCCACGTGCAGCATGTGGACAAACAATAGATGCCATGTTGGGCTATTTTGATGGGCTGATTATTGAGTAACCCTATAATCAGCCATACCAGTCAATGATGCCCCCTAGGCTAATACCAGATCCCCTCTCCTACATTTCCTAAGGAACAAAGGACAGATAACCTTATTTAGATGATACTCTGTATTATATAGGCATGTGTGTCACAACCAGAGACCAGAGTTACATACTAGGTAATAGATAAGCAAACATGTCTCCAATGTACATTGGTTAAGAAATTGCCACAACACGACCGACAGACCTACCTTGTAAAATTGCGTAGTGGTTATAGGAGCGGACCTTGCATCTTTAAGTCCCACGATCAAATCTCCTTGCAATCAAAACAAAGTATGCATTTGGATTTGTTCCAGATTATATTGCAACTGTTTCTGGTACATTTTCGAAGTAGGCATCCATGCATGCTTTTTGGGTCAGAATAAACAAAAACTAAGCTGGCTACAATATTCAGTAGCTACATCATAGTACGACTAAACTAAAACAGTTCACGGTTATATTGTGACTGTTTCTGGTGGATTTTCAAAGGTACCGTCTGTGCATGCTATTGGGGGGTAATAATATACTTATCGTCACTTATAGTTATTGTATCAATGTCATTCACAAATGTTTTTGTGCAATGAAAATAAAATAGCTTTGGCAGAGAACAGTTCATCTTCAATCTCACTAGCAATTGCTAAATTCTTATGTAAATTGTTGTGTATGCTCAGGGAAAACCAAACCATGTTCTAAAACCCAGGGATTGTGGCATTAAGTCACTAAAGCAAAAAAGATTTAAAACAACACCATTTAAGGTGAATTTAGTGGTACATTTCAAGTACTTTCAAAAAGGAAATTAAGCAAGCAAGTTTATTTATATAGTGCAATTCATACATAGAAGCAATTCAATGTGCTTTACAGTGAAAATAGAAATAATGCAATAGAATCAAAACAGTCAGATCCATCATCATCAGGTTGTTTCATTTACACAGAGGTTATTCCACTAACCAGAACTTGCATTACAACTGGTAAAAGATATACCTTTTTTGGGACACTAGGCTTTTGATTCTGGGTATATATTTCAGATGATAGAATGCTGTTTTGGTGACCGATTTGATATGATTGTTAAATGTGAGGTCTGAGTCTATCAGAACACCAAGATTATGGACTTGATCCTTGGTTTTAAGGGCCCAAGAATCCAGCTCTTTACTAATACTTGTTCTTTTATTTTTGTTGCCAAACATAATAATCTCAGTTTGGCTTGGTTTAATTGTAGACAATTTTGGTTCATCCAGGTATTTATGTGCTCTGTACAGTGACAAAGAGACTCTATTGAGTATCATCGGCATAGCTGTGGTAGTTAATGTTGTTGTTCTGTAGAATATGGCCCAGACATAGCATATAGAGATTGAACAGAAGTGGTCCCAGAGCAGATCCCTGTGGAACTCCGCATGTCATAGCCATCCTATCAGATTCTTGATTACCAATGGTGACAAAGTAACTCCGGCCAACTAAGACCTCTCTTGCACTTTTGAATGAGCCTTTATGTGGAACCCAAGCTCCACTCTTGTGGCACAAGCGAGTTAAAGCGGGATAGGGATAGTACCCCTCTGGACAGTGATATATCAGCATACTTCCATACCTCAGCTCCTTGGTGAAAGTGTAATTACTTCCATCAATGCCCAAATTCTCATATTTGCAGAGGACATCACTCAGAACACCTACACCTGAAAGGTCAGTGAAGGAAACATTTCACAAATGGACATTACTGAATGAAGGATGAAGGACAGGCAAAGGGTAATATGTGATAATTAAAGAACGTATTTGTAATCACACAGTTGTGGCTATTGCATTTGTTTTCATAATTAAAGCAAAAACATTTTCTGAAATAATTCAGGCTGTATTTTGTTTTTATTCTTTCTCTCACTGTTCAAATGTACCTACCATTCAAATTATAAACTGATAACAGGGGATCAAATACTTTTTTCCCTCACTGCATATTTTTTGTAGCCTAATAACAAGCTTCTCTTCATCATGATACGTGAAACATAGGTACATTTTTGTGAGAATAGTATTAAATATTTATATTATATGCCTATCTTTTAGTTGGGGAATCAGGTAGCAAGACTTGCAATGGGGGGTGGTGGTAGGGGGGCCTCCACAGCTAAGGTTCGCACCCATGGGAAAGAAAGCTAAGCTCCACCTCTGCACAACGAGCTACATCAACGAGCTACATCATTTCACAATGTAGGCCAGCCATGACATTGAGACATGGGTTAAGGTACATTACTGTTCAATCATTTGGTGTCACTTAGAAATATACTTGTTTTCAAAAGAAAAGCAAATTTTTTGTCCCTTAAAATAACATCAAATAGATCAGAAAAACGGTGTAGACATTGTTACTGTGGTAAAATACTACTGCAGCAGGAAACCGATGATTTCAATTGAATATCTACAGAGGCCTGTTATCGGCAACTATCAGTCATGTGTTCCAATGGCACATTGTGTTTGCTAATCCAAGTCACTTTGAGCCAATGCAAGTTTCCAATATGCGGCTGGGAATGCCCAACAAAACAATTGGCTTAACAACACTGTCTAGGACTAGCCCTGCATCAGCAAGCCCCACTGCCGTCATCCCTCCAACACAACAAACGCCATAGCCGTTTGTCACAGCCCCCGCTTCTTTTCATTTGCACAGGGTTGTGAAAACATTGGGTTCCATTGAGACACAATGTGAAACCTGAACAAAAGACCATAAAGTATTACATTTTGCTTCAGAAAATAACTTCTAACTATTCAACACTGGGTAGGGAAATGGCCATGTATGGCAAGAAACTTAACACAACACAATCTGCGTGCAAAGCCAAGGTAGCGTTGTCCACAAGCACCAAGCTGAATGGCAAATATTCCAAACTGTAATTGATCATTTTCAGAAAGAGAGAAGAATAGAAACTGAGGACCGATTGAAATCCTTCAGCATAGGCTCAGCTCTTGGGAACAGACACAGTGAAGGCAAGATTACTGTTATATTTATCATAAAACGCATAGTTGCACAAGAAAGCACCGATAAAATTTGAAATGAGGAACAACATGACATTTTCATGTCAGAAAGATAACAATAAAAACAAAATATTAGTTGAAGAAAGTACAAAACATGAATTTAAGCGTCTTTGATTAAGGCAGACAAAGCTATTGATGTTTGTTTTCATTTTAGTAGCAGTTACTGATATTGTATGTTGAACTAAATGTGCCATAATATGAAATAAATAATAAAATTTATAAATAAACATTCTGTTTGCATTCTGTATACTTATGTATCTTCTTAATGAAATAGAGTGTGGTTCAAATGCAATGGGGCGGGACCTAACCAATATCATTGAGCTGTCCTCATTGGATTACACTGTTTTACGCTTCAAATGAGATCTGTCAATTAAATAACACACAAACAAATTTCAGTGTTCCTTTGTCTGTGATGTTTACATTTTTGGGTCACTTTGAGAATGATTTGCCCAGGTGTTACGTCCTCTGAGTTGTTTTCTGTCCTTCTGTGTTTTTGTTTCCTTTCCCGGGTGCAGAGAGTTGCCGTAACGAGATGGGCGTGGCCGTCGCCTCCACCAGCCAATCCAGAGCGGCTCACCGGCCTATAAAGACCATCAGTTTTGAGTGCATCAGGATAGGATAATAGGATAGGATAACAAATTGCTGTTTGATGTGTGTGATTGTGACAGAACTAAACATAGATTATTATTGAAATTAGAATTAGATTTAGTTAGATTAGAGTGTGTGAAAGAGTGGCTTGTAATAGTGTTGTGGTGTCTTCCCTTCATGTTAGTCCTCTGTGGAGTAGGGCTAGGAAGATACCCTGGGGTTTACATACGCCCATAGATAACCCACTGTTATATACACTAGGTTAGAAGCCAGTGGCTGTCGCCCAGTGTTATTGTAGCAGTGAGGTCAGAGTTCTGCTAGGGAAGTTTCGGTTAGGCAGGTTTAGAGGTGTAGGGAAGTACAGGGTCCTTTGTATTTCTTTTCTTTGATTTGACAGACCGCTGGCATTGCCCTACTCCTGCTTGTGTTACCCTGCCCTCTTTCCCTATTGTTTGTAACATTGTATGTTTTGTTTGTGATAATTAAATACCCAAATCATTGGGCTATCCCATCAGCTTAATTGTACTGACTCCCTTCCTTGCACCCTCTACCTCACGTGTTGCTGCCACCACTGGGAATATATACGCAGTGGAGTGTTGCGTGCGCCTACCTCGGAAGGCGTCCGTAACATAGTGGGGGCTCGCCCGGGATACTTTATCCCAGCCCCATTGCAGAGTTCTCGGTGGTTGCTGCCAAGGTGTGGTGGTAAGTAGGATTGTAAGTTTGGGAGTGTTGTGTTAGTTTTTCTAGCTGTGGTTTGGTGTTACCTGTTAGTGCTCTAAAGTTGCTGTGGGCACAAAATGGCTGCCTCTGCTGTCTCTATGTTTATTGCAGCGCCCTCTGCTGATGGGTTGGTAGGCTTGAGGAAGGAAGACCTCTACACCATAGCTGACCATTACCAGGTCCAGGTCCCTAAGCAGGCTCGTAAAGCTGAGCTTATGGCTTTAGTCAGGGAAGGGTTGGTTGAGAGCGGCATTCTGCCCCAAACGGATGAGAGTGTAGCGTCAGATGAGAAGACTGACAGTCCACCTGTTGCTAAGTCTGTGGACGGTTTAGATGAAGGCGCTGTTGCTACACCCTTTACCTTGCCCCGATTCGACCCTTTATCTCCCGCTTCCTCGTTCACTCAGATGGGTCAGCGAGAATGAAGCTGAGGCTGGCACGCCTGGAAATGGAGTTAAAGGAAAAGGAAAGTATTAGACAGATGGAGTTTGACCTGGAAATCAGACGTATGGAGATGGAGAAAGAGGTGAGAATTCGAAAGCTTGAGCTAGAGGCGGGCTTCAGCGCGTCTTCTCAACCTCCTCGGGAGGCTCAATTTGAATTTATATTGTTAACACGTGGCCTGTTTTCAGTTGCTTGCATCGCAACAACCCCATGATGTGGTGGAGGACCAGAGAAGTGTGTGTCTTGAATATGCTCGGCTACCCGCACAGTTCTATAGAACAATAGTAGGTGTAAGACACGACAAGTTCTCTTAAAGATGTCTGAAAAACTCAAGTTGCGCACTCCACTTGCCCGTTAAAATCAGATTTGAAGTTCATAATAACACATTCCCGACACCATGCAAAAAATGAAATAGACCTAATATGTTCAATGAAATGTGAGAATGGGATTGTTTGGGACAGGGAAAACAAGCCCATAGTGATATTTGATGCTAGCAACACATTTAAAAAAATGTTGGGACAGGGCAACACCACTGTGTTGAATCACTTCTTCTTTTAACAATACTCTGTAAGCTTTTAGGGAGTGAGCGGACCGATTGCTGTGGGTTTGAAAGTGAAATGATTTCCTATTCTTGCTTGATATAGGATTTCAGATGCTCCACAGTTCAAGGTCTCCTTTGTCATATTTTTTATTTCATAATGCACCAAATTTTGTCAATTTGTGACAGGTCTGGACTGCAGGCAGACCAGTTTAGCACCCAGACTCTTTTACTACAGAGCCATGCTGTTGCAATATGTGCAGAATGTGGTTTGGCATTGTCTTGCATGTAAGGAAGGCCTTCCCTGAAAAAGACAATCTGGATGGATGCAAATGTTGCTCCAAACCTCGTAGATATTGCTCTGCATAAATGGTGCCCCATGCCATGTGCACTAATGCACCACCATACCATCATGGATGCTGGCTTTTGAGCTGAGCGCTGATAAGAAGCTGAATGGTCCCTCTCCTCTTTAGTCCAGAGGGCACGGCCTCCATGATTCCAAAAACGAAATTCAAATTTTGATTTGTCAGACTGCAGGCCACTTCACCCTAGTCCATCCTAAATGAGCTCAGGTCCATATAAGGTGGCTGCATTTTTGGATCTTGTTTAGAAATTGTTTCTTCTTTGAGTGGTAGAATTGTCATTGTGGATGCGGTGCCGTACTGTGTTCAGAGACAGTGGATTTTGGAAATGTTTCTGAGCCCATGCAATGATTTCCACAAAAGAATCAAGTCTGTTTTCAATGCTGTTTTTTGGCTTTGTCCCTTGTGTACAGAGATTTATCTGGATTCACTGAATCTTCTAATGACATTATGTAACGTAGATTATGAAATCCTCATACTCTTTGCAATTTTACCTTGCAAAATGTTAATCTCAAATTGTTGCACTTTTTGCCTGTGCAGTCATTCAGAGAGTGAAAGACTACTGTTGTTTGCTCCTTTGGGTTTCAGGCCGGGTGTTTTGTAAATGCACTTTGTGACAACTGCTGATGTAAAAAGGGCTTTATAAACTTTATTTTATTGATTGATTGATTGATTGATTGATTATTTGAAATATGTTGCTGGCATCAAATTCACAATGGCCATATATTTTTTAGGAACATAAAAAAATGACAATTTTAACATAAGACATGTTATCCTTGTACTATTTTCTACTTATTATAAGGTTTTAATTATTTTCACATCATTGCGTTCAGTTTAAATGTCATGTCCTGGCTATGCCCCTAGCCATCTCTACGCTGGGCCGGGGCCATAGTCAGGACAGGACAAAAGAAGGTGCCTCTAGGCACCTCTATATAATTTTGGTCTCCCCATTTGGAAGCAGGTGTAGATCATTGCCTCCAATTGGGGAACCCATTCATGTTGAATGTTTGGCCACACCCGGTGTGGATCATAGTTATTGTTTGGTTTCTTGTTTATATGAAAAACATGGATTTCTTCCACCACCTTGTCTGTGTCCTATCCCCACTACCGTGACAGAATGATCCACCTCTCAGAGACACAGAGATGGACGGTAGGGGAGCTCCTTGGTTGGACTGACAGCGACACTGAGGAGGAGGAGAACCCCTACCGTCACCAGCTGCACACGTGGCCAGCCCAGCGCTGACACCGGAGGAAAAAACGCCAGAGGTGACGACACCGACCTGCCGGGAATCAGCCCCAAGAAACTTTCAGGGGGAGCTATGGCAGCATGCGGAGTGCCCCAAGGCACGGCTGCCACCCCCAGAGGGGTGGAACGACGAGCCCTTGCCGCTGCTCACGTGTGGGGTGATGGAGGTGCCCCAGCTGTGCCCAGTGCCAGCTCTAACAGCTCTGATGGGGCATGTAGAAGACCTCCCGGCCGTCGGTAGGTGTGCGGACTGGTGGGGCTTGCATGACCTGCAGTAGCTGTTCTCACCACCATTGGTGGAACCCACTGCCAGTCTGGAGCAGCCAATGCCTGCTCTACGCCCGGTGACAGCTCCACGGCGCCATCTGCCCCCTGCTGCCCAGGAGCCGCAGCCAAACTCCAGCGAACAGGAAAATGCATAGTGTTTGATCGGTCCGCAAACAAGACAGACTGGTGTATGTCAAATAAAAAAGGTAAATGACATTCAATTCCCAAACACATACAAAATGTAGGGATAAAGTATGACAGTGTTCCAGTAAAAAGAATGTTGTAATAATCCTTTTATTGTCTCACTAACATTTTAGGTGAAAGGCCTTCTTCAATGTGAATGTAAAACAATAACAAGGCAAAAGGCCTCAGTAATGTGAGCATGTTTATACATTTTGGTAGTAGCACAAAGAATAGGCACTAGCAGAGGGAGCGGAGTGGGAAAAACATATTCATTTTCAGAAGAATTCAATTTGCAGTGGTCTCCTAATTTTAACCCCTGTGTTCCTCACTGAAAACTTTCCTTTCCAACTTTTTTGGACAGGAAAGAAAAAGGTGCAGTGATCTCAAAAATGTTTCTCCTAGATGTTGCTCCATTTCACAGTTATAGCGCTTACAGTTGACCAGGGCATATCTAGTTGGGAAGAAATTTCACAAACTGACAGTGCCACGTTTAAACTCACTTTGCTCTTCAATGTGACTCATTGTACTGCTAGTGTTTATCTATGGAAATGTCATAACCTGTATTTTGTTCCTGTGAGCAATGGGTATGTCTGAAACACCTGAACTCAACATTTAGTAGGGGTGTCCACATACTTTTGGCCATATAGAGTATTTGGGATTTTTTTTTCATTTCCAAAAGACATACATTTTTAGAGGTATTTCAATCATATAAAATATATATATATATATATATATATATATATATATATATATATATATATATTGTGCACCTGCTATTGAAATTATTGTTACAATAAATCCGAAATCTATCCTGCATTGTAATAGGATTCACCCATTCTTTTGCAGGCCAGTGCCTTATGGGTATTGTTGCAATATTCTGGTGAATTTTCCTCGTTTTCCTGAAATCTCTGCAGAGGCTACTTTGCAAATCAGGGAGGTTTCATAAAGGTATGAAAGTTTTTCAGCCATGACTATCTGAGTACAATAATATGCAAATAAATCTAACAACGATCTAATATTCACAAATGGTTGAAACCCAGTGAGTATAATCTAAAATTATAAACATTATTAAGACAAATAGGTGAAGGGGAAAAGTCATTCAACTATGCATAAGAAACCTGTTGTGGTGGACAGCGAGTCAGAAAGGGCAGGGGTATTGTGAAAGTCTGTGTCTTTTTATTGGAAGCAGTTGAGGGGTTTATGGCTTTTTGGTTCCATGGTTGGTGTGCTGTCGCGATGACACAGGAGGTTCTGTGTTGTTAGTCCAAAAAAGCGGTTCAGATTTAGGTGCTGTAGGGGGTGCTGTTGGACTGTTGGTGGTGGTGCTGGAATCTGCTGTCAGATCTGTCCCTCTAAACTATTCCAGGTTGCTGCTGGCTGTGATGATAGTGGTGAATACCAAGATCTGAGCAGCTTCTGGACCCATCGTAATGCGTTGTTGTAAGAGATGAACATGTATTACAATTGGATTATAATTATTGAAAATGCATTCGTTCAATAAACAAGTCACTGTCAATACCAAGTATGGGGGGTAACTATGCAGTTCACTTGAAAGGGCAATGCATAGAGGGAAATTATACGTAGGGCTGGCTACATATTTTACACAATTTCTTTAAGCAAACTTAACTTATATCTAGACACCGTTTGAGTTGTATCAACTGAAAATATTGGCGTATGTTTTCTTAGTAATTGTCAGTTGTAAATTTTGCGAAATGTTATGGACTTACAAATAAAGTGACTGATTGCCTTGGGTTTTTGGAGTTCTGTGAAATTATTCAGGTTTACAGTATATTGAGTATTTGTGACTGTAATCAAGAATCCAGTCAAATCACGTTTGTCTGAACCCGGCCATTTAAGGCGATTATAAGTAGAATATCTCATACATCTGTGGTCATTTTGAGTATTAAATTAGTTGTATTCTATGATGTTCAGAAAGATCACTGCGGCAGCATGCCTCCTCTTTATAGTGTGGGTGGCAGCTCGAGAGCTGAGAGGCTGGGGTAAACAATAATAGCTGTACGTGTGTGTGTGTGTGTGTGTGTGTGTGTGTGTGTGCGTATGCGTATGCGTATGCGTATGAATGTGTGCTTGCATTTGGGTGTGTGAGTGAGAGAGAACGTATGGTTGTTAGTGAGAGAGAGAAAGCCAGAGAGCGTGCGCACGCACACACACCATATGCACCTGCGGCCCTACTCCAACATTATTGTTACTACTAATAGGGATTGTAGTCAGGAGTGCGTCTTTAACGAGAGGCGTAGCTGTTTTGTTGTGCTACATTGAGGACAAGTTTCCGCTTCCTGCTATTAAAACACTGAACTTGCGAGCTTACATCGTTATAGCTGATCGCTGAAGAACAGGAAACCTGGAACAGTAAGCAACAGAGGAACGAAATTTTGTGATTATGAAAGCGCAACTGAAAGGTGCGAGAAGTGTTGGAAATATTTGTATGCCCAAGTCGGGAAGCTGAATGACACACGTCATTTTTTCATACCCAAAACAC
Organism: Esox niger; assembly: GCA_016801105.1. Taxonomy (NCBI): domain Eukaryota; kingdom Metazoa; phylum Chordata; class Actinopteri; order Esociformes; family Esocidae; genus Esox; species Esox niger. The sequence goes on along the minus strand of JACXGJ010002165.1, from coordinate 56,317 downwards.
CTTCAATATGTCAGAGAGAGTAGGTCTCCCACGGACTGCGGGCACACCATCACCAAATATGCTGTCGTCCAAGAGCGTCACGATCGCCCCGAACCGTCCTGTTCAAATGAACCTGTATGCAACCTGGGAAATCGATCGCTCATCTCCAAGCTGTGTGCCCAGGTATGCCAGCCTCAACACACATCATGGCTTAACGTTTTGAATAGATATGTTAACTTTTGGTTCTGACAATCGAGATTATGTTTTAGAGGCTATTGCAATTAGGTGAGACTTGGGGTGCTATTGAATCTGGAAGAAACCTCCAGTTTTTTTTAGAGAAGCTATGATGTCTGGATACAATACCAGAAACAAATAATACTTGCAATAAGTTGATATAGATAACATTACTATTGAAGTTGAAATAAATAATATATAGTTCTGAATTACTTGACTTTTTGTAAGTTCAGTGTGACAGCTCATTTTGTTTAGGCTATTTGTTTGGGTGGCTGCAATACTGTAAAGACATTTCTAGTAATGAAGCCAATAATGAGTCACATAGTGGATATGCAGTTGGCCTTTAGAGGTAGGCGGTTTGCTGCAGGTCGTGAATATTCTGGAAAGTGTTTTAAAATTAAAGGGGTGTTATATGGATAAAAAATAATTGGCAACACGTCATTTTAAACATGTCAGGTATGGGGATGGAAAAATGTAACCACTCAAATTATTAAACGCTATGGATTCAATAGCTGAAGAAGTAACAAGTATAAAGTTGCAAGTGCACAAATTATTTGAAAATCTTTAGAGATTTACTAGGGAGGGTCCAGCCTTCCTTAAAGATTAGGAACTTGGTCTGGTTTGATCTTAACCATTTGAGTGTTTGGCAACACATCATGCCAAGATCAAAAGACTTATCTGAAGCCCTCAGAAGAAAGATTATTGATCCCCCCGTCTGTCAGCAATTTCTAAGCCATTTCCAAGCATTTTTAAGTGCATCATTCTACTGTCCAATGGATCATCTACTAATTGAGAATTCCAGATCACTGGCAATCTACCTGAGTAGCTTAGGATAACCGGTCATCATAATGAGGCACACTTTTTGTGAGCGGTGATCGGTCGACTCCAAAAATCATCAGGGAGTCTTTTCCCAGAAATGGATCTGGGCAGCTACACTGACATTGACATCTGATGAGCCTTGAATGTTAGTGTATAGATTGTCAGACAGTTCCATACACTGATAATCCAACCCCCCGTTCATGCGTACTTCTTGCATCTTGCATAAAATCTTTGACAGTTTTATTAAAATGGACTTGAGAAACATTAAGGCTTATTCAGAGCTAACCCCATTTACCCTGAATGAAATGACTGAGCCAATGAAATTGCTGAGAAATAATTATGTCAGATTACCCTCCCTCTTGCAGAGTTTGTGCCATAATACCCTATGAAGTAGATTGATTATTTTATTCAAATGTTTGGTGTGTTTCTTAATATTAAAATATTAATCTCTTCACATATTTAGTACCGCATTTTAACATTCACACACTGTAAAGCGTTTGCATGATTCTATGAAAAAAGGTGCTTGGCACCAAAGCAAATCATTAACAGTATGTAGCAAAATAGAACGCACTTTTAATAACCTGTTTCAAAGCATAACCTGCTGAATTTGCGAGATATATTATGTTTTATGTGGTTGTCTGCACAAAATAACATTGACAGGCACATGGATTGATGTTTCAGCTTTGGCTAAATGAAGATTTTGGAGTTTAACCAAATGCAAAATACGTACACACAGTAGGAGACATTTGGTCTCACAGGCAGGGTGCAATAGACCTCTGATCTTTTACAAAAGCCTGTAACTGACAGAAGGACACTGCACAGCTCCAACCCTCAGGCCAAAGCCTTGTTAAAAACAGACTGCCAAATTATTACCAAATAGCTACCAGGCTGCCTGTATTTGTCAAATTCTTTGCACAATAGCATAGACAATGTGCACACATGCACACACGGCTGCCGATGCAATTTGTTACCTGTGCACTGTTACTCCATCCTACAAATAAAGTATGTGCGTGAACCTAAATATAAACTCTGTACTGATACCGCCTGCCAGGTTACTGGTAATCATATAATATAGAATTACTTTCTTCTTTTTAATTTCACTGTATATTCAATTACTACTTATACATAGTTTTTTTTTAAATGTGCTGTACTTCTATCTGCATATACACAGAATGGCCTGTAATGACCATAACTAAGCATTTCACTGTTAGTCTACACTAGTTGTCAACAGGCATGTGACAAATGCAATGGTATTAGAACAAGTTGACTAATACAAGCCTACATACCGACACCTACTGACCGTTGCTAATCAGGGCCTAGTCCTCCTTTATGAATTCTTACAGATTATGGCAATGTTCCATTTTTGGATATTGTTGAATTTCTCTAGTACTGCTCTTGTCGTGTCGTCCTCTGCGGGTGTTAGATGTAGCAATGGAGAGGAGGATGCAAAAGGGGGTGGTGTGTGGATTCTGGAAGGTCCCCTCTGAAAGGTAAAGGCTGCCTGCGGGGGCGCTCACTTTGGCAGGGAAAATGAAGAGAGAATGTGGGTGGATTTTAAGAAGAGCTGGTTAAAAATAATTAGCTCTTTTTAGGCTGGTCCACACACTGTATGTTGAGCTCTGAAAATAGAATGTTGACCAGCTTTTCAGTTACTGTGTAGAAGCTTGTTTTTGGCCTACACTTGATGGCCATCTTCCCTCTCTTAATAATACATTTGGAGATATTGCTCCTATTTAACACAACATGTCTACCAATATTCATGTGTGAATTTGATGTATCTTTTTATGCATATTTTAACTCCCTCAAAGGCAACCCTAGGTTGTGGGGTCAAGGCCATTGTCCAGCAACCCTAGAGCAGACCTTTCACATTGTCTTCTTGCTGACTTAAACTAGCAACCTTTTATTCCTGGCCAGACTTTCGAGCTTCTAGTGTATTTGCTCCGTATTTCTAATTCTGAGAAAAGTACTTATTTAAAGGAGAATTCCCCTTCTCATGTTATCTAATTTTACAAATAAAATTAGCCTGGGAGGCTTGTAATCACTTTAGATCTTTCAGTACAGCTACCAGTGCCATGCCTGTTTGGCATTTGGCTTTTATTAAAAATATATAAATGAATATCCAGAAATATCCTAACCCAATTAGCTGTTCTCTCGTAGCGCTCCCCTCTTTCTATCTAGCTGTTTTATTCTGTTTTTACATTTAATACATGCCCTGGCCTCTACTTACTCTCTCTCTAGTAGTGAATGTAGAGGCCAGGGCATGTATTAAATGTGTTTTCGTGAGGACCAGCAGACGAGGCCTTTGATTAAGGGTCAAAGTGTAGTTTATTTTTACACAAGTCACCCTGTGTTATAATCTGATCTGTCTGAAGCCAGCAATTTTACCAAGGACCCAAAGTAATTAAAGGTTATTGCAATTGAAACGTTGCGGGGGATTTGCCTTAGAATTGAGGATGGCAAAGCTTTAGGCGTGCTAGGTTGGTTGCAGTACGACTCTCCGGATCTCTACCAAAATGATCTGTCGGATCATCTACAAATTGAGATTTTCAGATACCTAGGATCAGTCATTTCATCAAATTCAGGTGAAAAGCCTACTAAAAGATTATCATAGTAGTCTGTACAAACCCCAGAGTAACATTAGTCGATCTACAAGCCATTCGATACAATAATTGCATGCGTCAACTGGCTGAGCCAAAGCCCAGATCCCAATCCTATCGAAAGGCTGTGTGAGACTGTCCATGCGAGAAACCTCTCGAACATGACACAGTTTGAAGCAGTGCTGTAAAGTACTGGTCATTTTGAGCCTGCAATCAAACCTACAATTGCTGACGCTTCAGATACTCAACTAGTCTAATGAGGGCCAGTTTTCTTGCTACTTTAATCAGTACAATTGTTTTCAGCTGTGGTAACAAAATTGCTAAAGTGTTTTCTAAAGACCACAGCCCTTTAAAATTATAAACTTAGATTAGCAAACCCAGCATGCCATTGGAAAACAGGACTGATGGTAGCTGATAATGGGCCTCTCTACGCCTATCTAGATAAAAATCATCAGTTTCCAATAACTGTATTCACTTACAACTGCACTGTGTTTCTGATCAATTTGATGCTATTTTAATGGACAAAGAAAATATGCTTTTCTTCTTAAAACAAAGGCATTTCTAAGTGACCCCAAACTTTTGAACAGTAGTTGACATACTTTTTCACAAGACTATATTACTATGAAGAAAGCCTTGTCACAAGAGCCCACAAGGATGGACACATCCGGTGCCTATTACAGTGGCCTGTCTTTCTGCTGCTATTGAGAAGCTGCATGCTGCACTCACAGAGGAATTCTAGATGGCTAGCTCTGAAATAGAGGTAAGTATTGGCACTCTTCATGAAAGTGGATGAAAAAATCACCAACAACATGACTACTTTTCACTAGATTCCAAAATCTTTCACTACTCTTACATTGTGCAGTAGTATAATGTTCTTATCTCAGGCCAAAGAAGCTTTCTTACTCCTTGAAACTCAGGGATGTTTGCTTCAATGAAGATGCAGAGGACCTATTACTTCCTAAGACTGCTTCACTATGTCACATTTGAGTATGTCAACTCACCCACAACAGAGGCCATAATGGATGAATGGAAGGAGGAACTAGGCACTGGACCGAGGTTGTTGTTCTTAATCATGCTTAAATTACAGTAAAGAAGACACTGAAATTTCAATAGCAGAGTGGGAGGATAGCTTGAAGTGAATTCATACCGTTAAATGATCTCCATACAGTGTTATGGAGTTAAATGTTGGTTTTACTGCTTTTTCAATTTAATTAAATATATGCAAATGTCTCCTATTTATATAAAAATGTTTTCCTCCATATCCAGCATATGTATAAATAATCTTGTAATGTTCATTTGTTTTGTTTTAACAGAAATATTTAAATGGAATCAACAAGGGCCATAGGACTATTTCTTTCTTTACAGCCTAGTGGTTTCTACCTCGAGAGGATGATCAACTTTAGTTTCTTCTTGAGTGTCCTGTTCTGTGTCATCCCTGTATAAAAATCCTACCCAGCCAATCTGTCTCTATCCAGACAGGAGCACTTAGAACCGGAGGAATACATCGATCCGTCACCATCTGTGATTTACTTTCAAAGCCAGATATTCCTAAAGTGCTTTTCTTGGCACAAACCCCATTGAATGATTCCCGCTTACAATTTGCATTCCAAATCTAGGATACCCGACACCTCTCACACACTACTTAGAAAATATCAAGGACTACACTTGGGAAGGACTTATTCATTAAAAGCACTAAAATTGATATGTTCTGTCTCCTCATAATCCTAGGCTCTTCACTGTTACATTGAAGAAACTTGTGATGCTTCAGGAACTGGACAAAGACCTGACCTCTGTTGTCATTGCAGTCAAACTCCAGGTGACATTCCTCACACCCCTTTCCTTCCTATAAAGTACACAGGGCTGGTTGAAAGTATGTGTTCCCTACAGGGATGCTCATTACTTTTGTATGAAATGTAAAAATGTACTCATACAATCCTTATCTAAAGCCAAATTCATAATAAAGACATTCTAAATTAACAACACAAACACAATTATATATATTCTCATGTTTTTTTAACGCAGATTTTGTGTGTAAAAATATGTGAACCCCTACATTCAGTAGCTAGTACCTCCTTTAGCAGTGATATCTTGAAGTAAAGGTATACCCACTAATCAGTCTGGGGCATCTTTTAAGGGATTTTTGTCCACTTTTCCTTACAGAACCTAGCCAACTGAGTGAGGTTTGAGGGGTGTCTGTCATGTACTGCCCACTTCAGGTCATTTCACAGCATCTCGACAGTCTTAAGACCGGGACTTTGATTTGGCCAATCCAAAGTCTTGCTCTTGAGCCATTCCTTTTGCTAGAATGCCTTGGTCGTTGTCTTGTTGAAGACCCATTTTCATCCTAGCTTTAGCTCCTTGACTGAAGGCGTGACGTTCTGTTGATGAATCTCCTGGTATACCACAGAATTCATGGTTTCCTTGATGATTCATCAGAGCAGGAGTCGACTAGGTCCAGAGGAAGAAAAGCAGCTCAGAATTTCTACCACTGTGCTTGACTATTGGGAAAAGGTACTTTTGGTGGTAGGCAGTAGCTTTTTTACCAAACAGATTCATTTTGGACTGGATTTTCAGAAACCTTCATGTTTGTCCAGGTGGTCTCTGGCAAAGTTGAGTTGGGTAGATTGTTTCTTTTTTTAAATTCTATTTAACTACTTGATTTAATCAATGCAACTCTGGGTTCACACAATTTTGCACTCTATTTGCTACGCACAAATTCCTCTAAATGTAACTTCGGTAACTATAAACATGTCAGATAAAAAAAGACAGGTTCTGATAAAGTAAATGGTGAACAGTAAAAAATTATTTCATTGCACAAGTTTACATATTTTCAAGCAACACTGTATATAGATATACAAAAATGAAATATTTTGCAGAAGTACTTTTCTTTAGTTTTCATCACTAAATTAACTAGTGGCCAGTCAGATACGTTTGATCTTAAATCCATGGGTAATATATGCAGGATAAATATAAAATGTGTGGAACATCCTCTTAGGGATCAAAACGCATTTTACGGTCCAACGAAATCCTGTTGTCATCGGCTGGAATTACTGAGACTGATCTTCAGCTGACGTTCTCCTTGCAAGTGAGTTGACCTGAGAGAGGGAGTTTGCAGAGATGGTTACGTGTCTGATTCTTTTACACATTTTCCAGAGGTGATCTTTTCCATGCATAATATGAGTGCCTGTCTGATTCTTGTCAATGTCACCTTCTCTCTTCGTTGCCCCTAGTATCCACATTTTCTGAAAGGAGATGCCAACAGACTGCAGATCATGCTGCAGAGGAGAAAAAGGTACAAGAACCGCACCATCTTGGGCTATAAGACCTTAGCTCTGGGCCTCATCAACATGGCGGAGGTGAGAAGCAAACACCTCACCCCAGTCAGTAGTTGCCATGATTACCGACAGGGTGATTACCGATAGGGTGATTACCGACAGGGTGCCCCTTAGCACTAATTGCAGATTATAGATAAATGCATCTGCTACATGGCTCTCCCTCTCTTGCAGCTGTGGCCCCTGATCTCTCAATCTCTTGTACTCTCCTCCCCTTCCCAGGTGATGCAACACCCCAGTGAAGGAGCCCGTGTGTTGGGCCTCCACACCACTGCGAAGGACACTGCTGTGCCAGTGGCGGAGATGAGGGTCTATTCTCTCTCCAGCCAGCCCATTGACCACGAGGTGGCCAAGTCCAAGATGTCTGGTAAGGGTGGCGTTGTGAGGATCAAGGGTACAAGCTATAGAATTAAACTGACAGGGAATCAGTACAGTTGTTGTTAGGGGACCAGGGCCTATGTGCTTAAAAATTGTCTGTAGGTATCCAGAATGTCTCCATATTGAAGTACCAACCATGGTCAATCTCTGGAATAATTTATGTTCATCTTTCATCAGCCTCAATCATTTGACCCAATTTCAGAATTCTGCTCATCACTCTGAATTTTGCTCTCCCCATCCCCCACGCACACACGAATCATGTCTCCACTGTGGCTTCCTGTCACTCGCAGATCGCTCCCCAGACATTGACAACTACTCAGAGGAAGACGAGGAGAGCTATTCATCAGAGCAGGATGGGAGTGATGACCCGGCTCACAACCAGGTATTAAGCAGGAGAAAAGGATGAAAGTCAAAGGGCTTCAATATAATTATTTGAGTATAAAACTGAGAATGATTGTTTAATATTTATCTAATATTGCTTAGTAGTCCTGAACATTTATACAACAGTCCCGTATCCACAAAAGCTGTGATGTTGTGTAAAATGTAAAGAAAAACAGAATCCAATAATGTGCCACAAATCAAATGTAAATACTGAGAAATGTAATTTCTTCTTGAAAAATATATGCCAGCCTAGAATTTGATGTAAGCAACATATTTCAAAAAGCTAGGACAGGGGCAACAAAAGACGGGAAAACTTGTGTATTGCTACAAAGAACCTGGTGCAACATCTAATTTAGTAAATTGGCTACAGGTCAATAGCATGATTGTCTATTAAAAGAGCATCCCAGAGAGGGTGAGTATTTCAGAAGTAAAGATGGGGAGGGGTTTACCCCTCTGTGAAAGACTGTTCAGGCAAATAGTGCAACAATTTAAGAATAACGTCCCTCAACGTAAAATATAAACTGGTTTCCATAGTTCCCAATACAGAGTATTGTTGAAAGAAGAGATGATACAAAACAGTGGTAAACCTGCCCATGTCCTTAATCGTGTCGTTAGCATCAAATTGAAAATGGGCATGTACTTTTCCAAACACTATAACCTTTTTCAGTTTCAACATTTGATATGCTGTCCTTGTACTACATTTTCAATTAAATATTATTAAATATTATTAAATGAATTATTTATTTTTATTAAATAAATTATTTATTTTTATTAAATAAATTATTTACACCTCGTAGCATTCTGTTGTATTAGCATTTTACGCAGCATCGCAACTTTTTGGGGAAATAGGGTGGCAGTATAATAAGTGTTAATAAAATACTTTTTGTCATAGGGATTAGTTTTGTAGACACTGATTAAGCTTAGTCCAGTACTAATAAATGATGCCACTGATCTTGATTTTTCTTGACTGGACTTAATATTTCTTCTTTAAAACTGACCGTTAAGAGTCAGTATCTTCCTGAATTGGTATTTGGTTATATTTATAAAAGCTGGTACATTCATATTGAAGAGTTAATTTTTGGCCCACTAGGAGGTGATTGTTAATGCATGGGGATAATTCTTATTGAGAAAGAGCTGCGCTGATTCTTTGTCCAGTTGTAATGCAGAACCTAAAAATGAGACAAAACTGTCACCATTACGATCTTGTCTCCTAATCCAACCTGTTTTGTTATTTTGTTTACTATGAACACTTACAAACAACACAGATAGACACAATTGGTGCAAGAGACTCGCACCAATAGTAAACAAAATGTTATGAGCTTTATGAATTTTATGAGCTTTAGCCAAACCAAGTATCACTTTGGCAATGTGGTCCTCTCAATGTTCCCGGTAGCTTCTAACTAGCTAGAATTATTCAGATTATTTTGAGGGTGGAATTTTCCTTTTGTGACTCAAGAGTAAACTAAATGTAATGAACTGACAGGGATGTTATATTGCAAACATAACATGATTATTGTACTTCAAACTACACCGCCCGAATCGCAAATTACGTCTTTCTCAATGAGCGCGGGAAAAGAAAAATATGTTACCGCTCTTTAAAATGAAATGGAATCCCCTTTCTACCCTCCCAGTATCTGTTTGACGAAGAGGACGACATGTTAAAGAAGAAGCACAGACGCAAACTGACCTCAGCAGCATCCATCACCAGAGCCCATGTAAGCATTCAGTCATAGTGGTGATTAATGTTGTCCCCATCCCGACCAAGTCCCTAAAAGCGCTGACGTTGACTACACGTCGCTCCTCTAATAATCGCGCTTTATATCCATATGTTCCTTAAACCCGGCAGCCCAACATCAAGCAGAAGTTTGTGGCCTTGCTGAAGAGGTTCAAGGTGTCTGACGAGGTGGATTTGTCACAGGAGAGCATCCGTGACGTGGAGGTGGACCTGGATGAGCTTTACGACAGCCTGGAGATGTACAACCCCAGTGACAGCGGACCTGACATGGAGGAGACAGACAGCATCCTGAGCACGCCCAAACCTAAACTCAGGTTACGGAAAAGCCCGGACATTAACTCTAGGTGACAGGATATGCATATTCTCCCAAACGTCCGCCTAACTGCTAACGACCCATCTCTCTGACCGTCCAGGCCCTTCTTCGAGGGCGTCTCCCAGTCCAGCTCCCAGACTGAGTTTGGGAGTTTCAACAGCAGGTGCAGCCTTTCCAGAGACACCTTAAGCCCAGTGAGTGAAACCCAGTCTGTCTAAGACCCGGTGTCCCTCAGGACTCCCTCTGATCACTGTTTTCACTGTCCGACCCGCAGCAGGGAGACCGGACCCCGTTGAGCAAGATGAAACGTATCCGCTCCCGCAACCTGGACGACTCTGAGACAGACACCCTGGTGAGACAGAGCCCCCCACCCACACTTACGCCCACCCACCCCCCAACCCGACTCGCATATTCCCCCTCTCACAGGCAGCCTTTGTTCGTCTGCGTTACGTGGTGTTGGTGTTTCCGTGCGGCTGTGTGCTTTAGGAGCTGACTGACCCCGAGGTGTTTCTGGACACGACCCCCTGCATCACCGTCTCTGTTCCGGAGCAGCCTCCCAGGACACCCATGCGAGAACTGAGGGGCAGCAAGAGTGAGAGCCACACGTCCATGCCTTACAGCACAATACCCTCCCCCAGGTCAGTCCAACACATGACAAACCAAGATATACACAAATCGGGATATCACAGTTTTCTTACATTAATATATTTTGCCATAACGGTAACCCCAAACATCCTACCTTTTAAACCTACTCCTAACACAAACCTTAAATCCAGTTTGATCTTTTACCTTAAATCTACCGCTTAAGCACATAAAACCTGTCAGGGAGACACGCTCCATCATAATCATTGTTTCTGTATGGGAACTGTGTGTGTGTGTGTGTGTGTGTGTGTCTGTCTGTCTGTCTGTCTGTCTGTCTGTCTGTCTGTCTGTCTGTCTGTCTGTCTGTCTGTCTGTCTGTCTGTCTGTCTGTCTGTCTGTCTGTCTGTCTGTCTGTCTGTCTGTGTCTGTCTGTGTGTGTGTCTGTGTGTCTGTGTGTCTGTGTGTCTGTGTGTCTGTGTGTCTGTGTGTGTCCAGGTTGGATGGCGGGCACACACCCAGGCAGAGGCGTGGCACCCCGATGAAGGAGAGACGAGCGATGTCCAAACCCCTGAGTGAACGCACCAACAGCTCGGACAGTGAGAGGTCCCCGGAGCTCAGCCGCACTCCACAGGTGGGCTCTCAGATCTACTTCACACTCCCACTTACCATACAGGCGCTTCTTCAACGGAAACGAGTATTTAGATCCAAATGTGTGTGCGTGTGGTTGCATGTGTGGTAGGTGCCCAGGAAGGCTGTGTATGACCAGCTGAATCAGATCTTCTCCTCAGACACGACCCTTCCGGACAGCCTAGTCCTGGTCAACACCAGTGATTGGCAGGGACAGGTATTCTCCACTGTGTACTTCCTCTCAATCTCCAACACCGTCATTCTCCCTCGCAACCTCCCCGCTGCACATCGGCTGTGTATCTTATTCATCTGAGCGCGTGTGCGTGTGCGTGTGCGTGTGCGTGTCTAGTATGTGTCTGAAGTGCTGCAGGCCCAGAACCTTCCTCTAGTGTGTACGTGCTGCGGGGTGGAGATCCAGGCAGTTCTGACCACCCTGCTCACACGCATTCAGAAGTTGTGAGTAGCCAAAGATTCATTACTACCTGGTTTTAATCAGGGACTAGAATGTAATCATTATTTTAATAATAACCTGGTTTAATTATGACTCATTTTCAGTTCTCAAGTGTTTTATTTGGTTTTACATTGAATCGTCCCGTTTCTAATTAACGACTGAGCATTAATTGTGTTTCTCTTAAACAACAGAACGCAGCTGACAATGTCAAAATGTGAATGTCGATCACATTTCGCTGCAGTGCAGGATGTTTTAAATTTACTCCTCCCCCGGCAGCTGTAACTGTAACTCATCCATGCCGCGGCCCGTCAAGTTGGTGGTGGCAGGGGGACAGAGCTACCTGGGCGCGATCTTGCACTTCTTTGTCACTCAGCTTGCAAACAAGACGTCGGATTGGCTCAGCCTCATCCGCTTCTTGGTGGTGCCCTTGGGTGAGTGACAGAGATGTGTTCCGGTCCTACAAGTTACTGCGATTGGCTCTAGCAGATAAGCAATCCCACCCCCCCACTGACTGCTGTAAGTCACGGTACACATCCACCATGGTGGTTACGTAACAACTATTTATAGGCCTCTTCCGCTGAAGCATGAACAGAACTACACTGAAAACACCCACACTCCCGTTCTGATAACTCCTCCTGACGATGAGTTGCTGCACTAAATATGCCACATACACCTCAATGCAGTGCAGTGGGCGGATGGGCTCTGGGTAGCAGTACTGAGCAGGTTGGCTTTGTGATTTGTGACTCACTGTGTTGGTGCCTCTATTGTTCCCGCAGGCTGTCACCCCGTAGCCAAGCACTTGGCCACACTGGACCATCGCTACAGCTCTGCCTTCCTGGACAATGCCTGGAGGGACCTATTCAGTCGCCCGGAGCCCCCGCATCCTGGTATACTCCACGCTGCTCTCTCTCTTTCTCTCTCTGCTCTCTATGTCTCTGTTCTCTCTCTCTGTTCTCTCTCTCTGTTCTCTCTCTCCATGTCTCTGTTCTCTCTCTGTTCTCTCTCTCTGTTCTCTCTCTCTGTTCTCTCTCTCTGTTCTCTCTCTCCATGTCTCTCTCTCCATGTCTCTGTTCTCTCTCTCTGTTCTCTCTCTCTGTTCTCTCTCTCTGTTCTCTCTCTCTGTTCTCTCTCTCTGCTCTCTTTCTCTGTTCTCTCTCTCTGTTCTCTCTCTCTGTTCTATCTCTCTGTTCTCTCTTTCTCTCTGTTCTCTCTCTCTGCTCTCTCTCTGCTCTCTTTCTCTCTGCTCTCTATGTCTTTGTTCTCTCTCTCTGCTCTCTCTCTCTCTGCTCTCTCTCTCTGCTCTCTATGTCTTTGTTCTCTCTCTCTGCTCTCTCTCTCTCTGTTCTCTCTCTGTTCTCTCTCTCTGCTCTCTGCTCTCTCTCTGCTCTCTTTCTCTCTGTTCTCTCTGTTCTCTCTTTCTCTCTGTGTGTCTCTCGCTCTTGCTCTCGTGCTCTCGCTCTCGTGCTCTCTCTCTCTCGCTCTCGTGCTCTCTGTTCTCTCGCTCTCTCTCTCTCTCTCTCTCGTTCTCTCTCTCTCTCTGTTCGCTCTCTCTCTCTCTCTGTTCGCTCTCTCTCTCTCTCTCTGTTCGCTCTCTCTCTCTCTCTGTTCGCTCTCTCTCTCTCTGTTCGCTCTCTCTCTCTGTTCTCTCTCTCTCTCTCTGTTCTCGCTCTCTCTCTGTTCTCTTATCAAAGCAACCAACTGTTTTGCGTTTCTAACGAGCGCCAGTTAAAAGCCAGTATCTACAAACATCATTACTGTTGTTGCATTCGAGTTATGCCATTAGGGGCTTGACGTTCAGGACAACCCGGCTTGCGGGGTTATTTAATTTCCATTTCTAAAAGAATATACTTTGTCATTAATTCTCTCTCTGGCACTCTCCACACTTGAAACTGCACAACACCTCTCCTGCAGAGCTGGTAATGTAGCTGGTAACATTCCAGAGTGTGCCTTTTGAGATCTTGATCTGCATGTGAACACAACATGAAGTGCAAACGGCCCACGTATTAGACTTCAGTTAGGGAGGGCTTTGTGTTTCTGTGTGCAGTCAGCCGTACTCCCTCTACATAATGACCTAGCCTTGGTGTCTGACATGGTCCCACCCTCTGGTCTCCTAGCGGGTCCGGCTGCAGATTGCGTGGACGTGGCGGGCAGGATCAGCCAGTATATCAGCGGCATCTCCGTCACACACCAGCTGCCCGTCGCCGAGGCCATGCTCACGTGCAAGTACAAGACGTGAGTAGGGCGGCCCGCGCGGCTCACTTGCCCAGCATTAGCGTTTGTCGGGCCGTGTTTTAAGGAGGAAATGCTTTACGAAGCCACGTGTTATTTCCCCGGCAGATATGACGAGGACTCTTACCAGAAGTTTGTCCCCTTCGTTGGGGTAAGTAAATCGATGTTGGACTGTAAATTGGGCTGTACGTTTGGCAAGGAACTTGGGATTTGGGGTTGCCAAACGATTCCCAAGCACAACCTTGGAGTGTAAAACTGATACGGTCTGATCCATGTGTGCAAACAGGTGGTGAAAGTCGGGCTGATTGAACCGTATCTGGCATATCAAGGTGGGTTCCCGTTTCCCGCTTCGTTAAGGTTCACCGTTTGCCCCGTGCCTCCGCTGAGGAGTGTTAAGGGCCATGGTGACTTGTTCCTACAGGTGGAGAACCTGAAGAACCTGTCAGTCTCAGCTTGGCTGTTCCCTCCACCTCACCCCCCTCCCAGGGATCTCCCACAGGGATGGCCAGAGAGGCTGTCACCCCACCCCCGTCCCCCTCCCTCAGCAGTGGACTGGGGTAAGATGGCTACGGTTTAAAGCGCTCCGATGGGATCAGGTCCCTCTCCCCGCTATAATTAAACGCAAGCTTTTGAGTACATGACTGTAGATGTTTCCGTTTTGCCGTCTTGCAACTCGGGTGGTGGTATATTCCATTTCAGTTCAGTCAAAGAGTGATCCAGCGTGATTTAGGAAAATGCATGAAGCCGGTCCAAACCCTGGGCTGTCTCCCTCTCCAAGGAGCCCCAATATGTCCCAAGGGGTAGACACCATCGGGCTGACTGTGGACTACTGGGTAGCAACGTGCTCAGAGCGGAAGAAAGAGGGCGAGCGTTTCGACAAGGGCTCTAAGAACACCCTGAAGAGTGCCTTCCGCTCCCTTCAGGTCAGCCGGCTGCCAGGCGGGGGCTCCGCCGAGAACCAGCCCCAGGCCAACACCATGGCCATGACTGTGGTGACCAAGGAGAAGAACAAGAAAGGTGAGGAGGACGCTAGGCGAAGGAGTGCCGTAGTCAATAAGGCAATATGCCAACTATGGAGGTGCATTTTATTAGGTGCATTTGGGTTGACTTCCTTTCCGTGTGGACGTCTCCACCACATCCACAGTGTCCACCATATTCCTGGGGAAGAAACCCAAAGAAAAGGATGTGGACTCCAAAAGTCAGGTGGTCGAGGGAATCACCAGACTCATCTGCTCTACCAAGCAGCAGCAGACCAGCCTAAAAGGTGCAAAGAACACGCCTACATTCAATTTCAGCATGATCGCTTGTTACATAGGTACTTGTAAATGTCCACTTCACCAGTACTGGTTGTACATGGGGTCTTTAACATAGTTGGTTTCACATAGGTGCTTGTGTCAACACAATTGGATGGATGGGATGTGCTTTTAGATTGTGTTGAATTGTTTAATTCTTTTCAGTGTCTGTGGACGGTGTGGAGTGGACTGATGTGAAGTTCTTCCAGCTGGCTGCCCAGTGGCCCACCCATGTGAAGTACCTGCCTGTGGGGCTGTTCGGATATAACAAGACTTCCACATAGAGGAGAACCCATACCTGGTCGCTCAATATGAGCTTCCTGGGCACCACATCAGCTGACTCAGACGGAGGCCACCGGACACAAAGCCATTGGCGGAAAATTGTTTCATGACTCATGACTGGTTACAGGTCTGAAGAGTCTATCATTACATTCAAGGAGAGCTGTTTGTGTTTTAAGCAGAGTCTTTACATGTCTGAAGAGTCATTACATTCAAGGAGAGTTGTTACGTCTAAAGAGTTATGTTTGAGGAGTCGTTATATGATGAAAGAGGAGTCTGAGGTCAGAGGAGAGTACTTGATTAGAGAGAGGGTTACAGGCTTAAGGAGTCCTTGTGTGTTTAAAGAGAGGCGGGTCAGGTTTAAGGAGAGTCATTACGTGATTAAAGAGTTGTGTGTAGGGTTCAGGAAATCGTTATATGGAGATGTTACAGGTTAAAGGAGAATCTTAACATTTAAAGAGAGTGTTTAAGGAGCCACAGCAGTTGAATTTTTACACATCCTAAAAAGTTGGTGTCTAAAGATGATCGTTACACGTCTGAGAAAAGTTGGTGTAGGTCTCAAGATGGTAAACACTGGTCTGAAGAAGATGGTTGTTACATGACAATTATTGTTACATGACCGCATGGATGGACACACCACTAGGAGATCAAGGCCATTATATTTGTTATTTATTCTTATAGATTTGATGGAGTGATGGGGGTTACTCTTCTCCCTCTTGCCATGTTCCTTCATTTTAAGGTTGGGCAAAGTAACAGCTGGCATTGAGAGAGTGGGGGGTTTTCCTCTTCATATGCCTCTGCACTTTATTGTGGGCTTCCTTCAGTGGATTGGCTGCTGCTGTTTGTTGTTGTGTTGTACTTATCAGTAAAGCAAATACGTGATTATTTATCTAATTGCACTTTACACTCTGTGGTGTTTTTTCTGATGTGTGCAAAAATAATAAGAACATTTAGTGAAAGTGATAGGAAGTATCCTTGCTTACAGGAACTCTTTGAAATAATTTGACCTGTATGCCTTGCTTTCTAAATGATTCCATATTTTTCTCTGAGTAAATATTGCTTTTGTGTGGTACAGATTGTGTTTGTGTAAGTACATATGTGCGAGAACCCAAATGCTTGTGATTCTGTGTGCATATTATGGATTGTCATAGAACTAAACATTTAAAACACTGTATAACGCTAGAATATCAGCGGACCTGTCTACTTCCAAGCATGCAGATTTCAGGCAAGTATTCTTGTATGGTACTGTAGTGTCTGCACGGCGAATACATATTTGTCCTAACAATATTTTTCAGAATGTTTTTTGTTTACAAATGACTCATTGTTAGAGGAAATTAAAGGATATAGAAATTGAAAAAAATAATTCCCTGGCTTGAACACACTATGAAAAATCACATCAATAAATCGAATTAAAACTCAAGTCTGTGTGTAACTAATGCATCATTGTATCTGTCTAATAAGTGGGTCACACCGTGGGTGAAGGACACACAGGGTCGTATCCTCAGAGAGAAATGTTTCATGCTCTTGTTGAGGCCATGCATCACTGACAATCCAATTACTTTCCCACATTATCTTCAAGGGACTGAGGTGGTAACTTTTTTTTTTTACTTGTAAGCTGCCTTAAACAGTATCACAGTCTGGTGTGACATAGATACAGTACATTGATATTACGAAGAAGGTAAAAATGTGTATAGAAATCATTTAAAATGCATTGGTTGGGAACACGGAAGCTGCTGTGAACGTGTCTGATTAGGGGTTGTGAGCAAGCGTACAAGAAACCGGAGCAACTAACAATAAGGACATGAAACACGAAGACAGTCTAGCACTTTATTTTGTAGAGATGATTTTTCGAGAGGCCTATCTGGTATTCACCTGTAAAATTCTCTAACATTCTGCTCCTCAAACCCTTGCAAACGTCCACAGCATACATGCTGTTCAGCATGACACTTGCATATGTTAGTTGACCAAGAAAACGAATGTGAATATGGCTTGATCTCATTATCCCTCCATATCCACGTCACTTTATAATACAGTCATGTTCTGCACCTTAAACCTCGTAACTTAAGCCCTTTCCCGTTTGCCTGCCCTTTTGTCAGTTACGAGCTGAATTCGAGCTGTAGCGTTGAAGTGATGGGATTAGCAAAGACCGCATTCATGCAGTTAAACACTGCGGACGTCGGCTCAATAGGGTGTTATTTTTTAATTCCAACCATGCAATCTGCGGCGCTTCAGCGGTACAGCTTTTGACTTGACCAGTTGAGGAAGTTCACATTGAAGGTCTAAAGCAATACTTAAGCCTGTTTATTTGTTGTACACATTCTTTCATTCTTCACCACGCTCCGTTCACTGTCTCGGCCTGAACAAACACACACATTACGAATAACACCCTGAGATACAAATATATAGAGTATTAGTGATTTGACCCCTGGCCTGGCATAAACAACGACCTCATGGCCCTGTAAGACTGGACAGTTAGATAAAACTAGCGACAACGCACGCATCATCTGCATTCGCAATCAGCGACATCTGACACCAAGTTTCTTCCTTAAAGTACTTCAGTTTTATTGTTTCTTTCACCAAAACAAGAGTGACTACTCGAGAGAGGCGTTGCTCCTAGAGCCTCGGTCAATGACAATAAATAGCACTTTTTTTCCTGATATAAGTGCCTTAGATGACCTACTCACAGTCTACAGTGGCCTGGTTAGGCCAAACAATGCAAATCATAAACTGGAGATTGTGATAAATATCAGGAATTCCTGATACTGAAACGGTTCATTATTTGTCCCCTCGCGGGTGTAGTTCTTGGTTGACATGACCGGACTAATGAGGTCCAGGACGTTGGAGCAAAGCCTCCCTGTTGTGTGAGACGTCTTGAAATTCTTTTGTTTTTCTCGGTGTCGGGGGGCGTGTGCGATGTATGTGGGGTACGGATGGGACAAGGTAAAAGGAAACTGAACAGGAAGGGGTCTGAGATTGTGTTTATAAATCGCTCTCTCCGTACAGGGCGCTGGAGAATGAGATGTAGTCCAGGGCTCCTGGGGGCGCGTCACCACTGACGTACTTGGTCATCCGGCTGATGCAGTAGTCTGCCTGCTCTGGTGGCAGCTCCCTGCGCAGTTCCTCCACTGTGATGTACGTCTGGGAGGGCAAAGGTCAATAAAAGGTCCTCAGGGAACACATCACAGACCCGAATCAGCGATTCCGGATAATTTCAGTGTGACTGAGTTGTCCGAAAGAAAAGATGTTGGTCAACTCACCTTATCCGAGGCCAGGATTTTGAAGGAGGCCATCACCTGATCGGCAGTGTCCGTCTCAGCCGTCTCGCGGGTCATGAAATCGATGAAGGCCTGGAAGGTGACCACGCCTGTGTTGTTGGAATCCACCAGGGTCATGATCCGGGCAAACTCCACCTCACCCTGTTCGACACGGTCAGAAACGCAAGGAGGAATGAAGAAACGACAGACATATAACGACGAAGAACTCGCACAGTGGAAACAACACTCGTCCACTGTCCCAAATTGACAGAATCCAAAATTCCCGAAACGGCTCCTCTCACCAGATCGTAACCCATGGAGATGAGACACGCCCGGAAGTCGTCTGGATCCATCATTCCATTTCTTTTCTGCAATGAAAATAAACAAGACAAGATAACAATGTCTCTCTGTGAGGCTCCAAAGGGATGTGAGGCTCCACGTGACTGAGAGCTGAAGCTCCCTCATACCCTGTCAAAGTGGTTGAAGGAGGCCCTGAACTCGTTGAGCTGCTCCTGGCTGATGCCCTTGGCGTCACGGGTCAGGATCTGGTTCTCCACCTCGTTGATTGTGCGGGCGATGGTTGTTAGCAGCTGCTCCCAGCCCACACGCACGTGCTGACAAGAGAACAGTACATGATTAATATCTGAACAATGCACAAGCCACTACTGACTGGGAGACAGCGAGACTCTGACAAACACTATAGCCAGCTTAACAGGCCGAATATGTAAACATACTTTATCTTCATGGTGTAGTTGTGTTGTTGTGTGTTGTTTCACTTCTATGGTGTAGTTGTGTCATCTCCATGGTGTATTTGTATGTGGTGTTGTTGGGTGTAGTCAACTTCATGGTGTAGGTATGTGTTATTCTGCACCTCTGTAGTGTAGTTGTGTGTTGTGTAGTTAGGTGTTGTGTCATCTCCATGGTGTAATTGTGTGCTGTGTACCTCTATAGTGTAGGGGTGTGTTGTTGTGTAGTTGTGTGTCGTGTTGGAGTCAGATGTTTAACCTCCATGGTGTAGTTGTGTTGTTTTTTAGTCTGATGTTTTCTCACCTCCATAGTGTAGTTAGTGTGCTTGTTGTCGAAGATGAGGGACTCCTGGCTGAGCTGATGGTCTCCCTCCAGCTTGTCGATGTTGCTCTTGTAGTTAATGATATTCTGCTCATACTGCTTCAGGCTGCTCATCTGTTCCTCCAGGGAGCCGGCGATGTCCACAGACACATGGCTAATCTCCTACAAAGGGGAGTGGGGATGGTTAGAGGCACATGTTCGGAGTACAATAACAGCTTTGATAATATAATGTAACATATTTGAAGTTAGCAGGGGCTTTTATCTGAATATATTTATCATGCATGCATATGACTCATGAGTGGCCCCAGGAGTCAAACCATCTATACTGGCTCTGAAGATGTCCTGCTGTACCACTAATCTATACTAGAGGGCCATCGGCCCTTCATTTCACCAGAATCCAATTTATTTCAAGAGGTTCCTTTCTTTCATATAATCAATAAACACAAATGCATTGCATGTGTGTTAACATGATTCTTGACCAGCTATAACCAGTTAGGGGATTATTAACTGAAGATGTCAGCAGGACCGCGAGCTGAACATTACCTCCATCTTGGTCTGGATCCAGGGTCCAATGATGTTGGCCTGGGCCGCAAACTGGCGTCTCAGCCTCTCATTGGACTGCTGCCTGGCTACCTCCTCCTGTAGCATCTGGTCCCTCAGCGGCACCAAGTGTTTCACCTGAATGCAACAGAAAAAGGACAAACAGTTGAAATACAAAGCTTCCATCTGGATCTTGATGTATCCTGGAGGTAGGAGACAAGAGTCTTTACAAATATCACTGTCTACTCACAGCGTCCCACTTGTTAGTGATGTCCTGAGGGGAGAGCACGGTGTATGGGTTGACTCCAGACAGCTTGATACCGTAGGTCTGAGCGATCTTCACAATCTCACCCTGGATGCCCATGGTGGTCATGCGCTCCTTGTCAGCCTCTGGCAGGGTGGCTTTGAACTGGTCATGGGCTGTGATCAGACTCTGATAAGGCCCAGGGGGAGGAGGCAAAGAAGAGGATGAGCTGGGAAGCGCAAAGAGTAACGCAGAAGGAAGCATACAGCTTCAAATCAAAGATGGACATTCCAGGCGCCGTCCCATTCAGTCACCCTCCCTTGACCACCTACCTGGATCTCCTCAATGCTGTGTACAATGAACATATCTTGCAGGTCTTCCATGGCTCCGTCCATCCAGTTGTTGAAGGGGGCTGCTCTCTTAGCAAACTCCAGGTACAGCTGGTCAATGGTCTCCCAAAGCTTCTCCACACGCTGAAAAATAACACAGCGTCAACAGCTGAGAGCCTAAGACGGTGAGCTCAATTTAAAGTCGTACGGAGATCAGGAAATAATGGCAATTGAGTAGAGTAGAGAAGGTTAGACAGAAGTGTGGAAGAGTTATGTGGAGGTGGGAAACAGGGTCATGTCATGTCTATCTATCCATCTTTAGGTTTGTGCAGTCTAGTCCGTCCATCTTGTCGTGTTTTCTGTCTGTCATGTCTGGTCCGGTTTTGTCCATTGGTCTGAGGCATCCGTCTCCAGGTTACCTCCAGAGAGTCCCTCCTCTTCTGGGTCAGGGTGCCCAGGTTGTCCCACTGGTCACAGATGCCCTGGCAGCGGGAGTTGATGGTGACAGCGTCATGGTAGTCCAGTTCACTGCGACATAACGAAACATCAAGTTGGAGCTAACATCCCCTCAGTCATATCAAGTCAAAAAAGGAAGGGCGATTGTCTTCCTTTTCATACAAATTCTACATTGTCATTATATTAATAATGCCCTCAGTCTGTTGTGCAGTCCCTCTTTCTCTCTCTCTCAGCCTTTATAGTTTTGTCCCTGTTTCTCTCCTTACTTAAGCTCCTGGGCGATGGCAGCGATCTGCTCTACTCTGTCCTGGTGGGCAGCCAGGTCACTCTCAAATGCTTCATGCTTCCTCATCAGAGCCCTGATTTCCATCAGAGAAGCGGACTCGTAGTCCTTCATTGACAGCAGCTCCTCCTTACCTGAATGCCACAAAGACACAAACAGACTAAAACCCAGGTTGAAATCCATTACATCTTTCCAAAGTTTAGAAATTGGTTTTTATCTTCTTAACTAAGGAACCTAAAGTAGCTGGTGTAAATAAAAGCCTAGGTTTATTCCACCCATCTGGTTTTCAGGAAGAAAAGGGAGCTAGGTTGAATACACTGTATCCCACAAAATCCAATGTTTCTCGTTTTCCATCAACGCCATTGAGGCTGACAGAAACCGTCCACTTGATTTAAGAAAATTTAAAGTATCCCCTCCACTGTTTCCACTTCCATCCCCCATACCTGCGGTCCAGGACTCATGCAGGGAACACTTCTGCTTGAACTTCTCAGCCAGATGGTCCAGTCTCTCCAGGCGTCTGATCTCGGTGAGCAGCCACTCCTCGTAGCCCTTCTCCACCTGCTCCAGACCCTTCCAGGCGTTGGCTATATCCTGAGAGGAGACGCGTCCAACACAAAAAGGGGTCACGTGAATGAAAAATAAACAGCAGTGGATGACTAGGGAGTTATAGTCAGGGTCATTGTGAAGGGTTACGGGACGACCTACCGACACCATCTTGCCCTCAGAGGGCATGAAGGCGGGCCTGTTGCTCAGCCTCAGCTTGGTCTGCAGGGTGTTGAAGTTGATCTCCAGCTGGCACTTCTCCTGCACCTTGGGGGGCTTGTGGACGCGACGGTAGTCCCTGAAGTCCTCTAGCTTCTGCTGCATGGCGCGCATGGTCTGCTCTGCCACGCGGTTCTCCAGCCAGGGGATTGTGCGGCGGATCCACTCCAGGAGCTAAGTCGACAAGGGAAGAAGAGATGCACACGATCGATTTCAACAGAGCGCCATTGTCTTGAATGAGCCGAGCACGGGCAGATGTTATGAGCAACAACCCACCTCACTGGCGAGCTTCTCATACTCCTGCATTAGCTTCTCGTTCTCCTGGTTGACGGCCAGAACCTTGCAGATCCTATTGGCGGCGGTCTCGGCCTAGGATGCAACAGAAATTGGATGACAAGGCTGGAAAGGGTGAAGTTCAGTAGAATGTTGGTCAGTGGAGAAGCCTCACCTGCTCTGCTCCAGCAAAAGCGTGATAGAAACAGGACACGTAGGTCATGATGGCTTTCTCATCAGGCTTTGGGGTGTTCACAATATCTGAAATGGAAAGAAAGAAGTAAAAACAATTGCCATAGATATCCAAATCTGACAACACATCTAGAAGTTGTTAATATACAACAGTGTAGGTTTGATTAGTTGATTCCTGTATGGTAGGTGGTTCACCTTCTGCATCCAACATTTTGGGGATGTCAAGGTACTTTTCTGCCACCTCGAAGGCAGTGTTGAGGTTGCCAATGGGGTCGTCCTAAAGAGAGTGGAGACATAGCTCATGAGGAAGGAGGTACAAATTAGCAGCAGTTGCAGCAGACAGGATTCACTTGCAGCCATGCTAAATTGAAAAGCAAGCTCTGTTTACATTCACCACAGTAAAAATGTTGACTGGAACATGGTTTGTTCAGAACAAAGGATGCATTTTTGTGCTTCCTGGCAATAGTGAATTACAAAGATATTAAGCTAGCTTAAGAGTGTACCGGCTGTTTTTCTTCAGATGTACAAGAAATCATCTAACATCAAAAAATGAAAATGTTCTTTTAAATCTTTGTTCCATTGCATGTTGTAACAATAAAACAATGTATGAAGAGTAAAATCATAATTCAGCCAAAATATTAAGTTAGTTACCCGAGTAGTCTATTACACATTGTAATCACATCTGAAATCAGTCCATGCATTACTCACATGTTAGTAATTTCATCATCAAGATGATGCTGAACTATTTCAGAAGGCCTTAGGAATGTCAATCAATTAAAAAGAAAATTCTATTATGATATAATTATTATTGCTTATATGTCTTAAGAAGAACGGTCTGTCAGTAATGTTAGCCATAGGTCAGTTCTCCACAGTTCCTTGATACTCACCACTGTTCAAAACAAACAAAGAACCTACAGAAGAACCATAAATACTAAGGAATATGTCACAAAGATTCAGATTGGACTAGGAATGTGGACAGCTGTCTTTGGGTAAAACATTTTTGTGGGCTGTATGAGTGACTTTTTCTGGGCAAATGGATGAGAGAGCCTGGCTGAATGTGGACAAGGGATGTGACGATCAATCATGCAGGGAGATGGGTGGGGGCAGGGACAGCACCTTGCGCAGTTTGGAGTAGTCAATGAGGTCAGGTCTGTGTCTGTGGATGAGGGCACACAGAGCCAGGCCATCCTTCCAACTGAGACACAGACCCAGAAACAAGTACAGGGAGAGAGACGGATGGAGAGAACAATATCAAATCAATCAAAAATGTGTGAAGGAGAGAAAAGGAAAATATTATTCAGCGAATTGATGAGATGAAGAACAGGACAATGTCCTCTAACAGCTGAGGAAAATGTGATAATTCAGGATTAAAACTATGTGCAAAACACACTCTTTCAGATATCAATGGTTGCAAAATTGATTACTGTTATCTACATGCCCAGAAGAGGGCAGTGGACGCTCACCTGATGTGGAAGTTCTGCACATTGACATTCCTGTAGGGGGCAGTCTTCCTCTGGCACCACAGCAACAGACCCTCCTTGGCAGAAGTCTCTGCACACACACGATGATGTAAGGAAGAGCTTAGAATAAATATATTTATATTTAGATCGATTTTTTTAAGTCCTTGAAGCATAGGAAGAAAAGACTAACCAAAACAAACGCCTTTTCAATTGGTAGCATATAAACATGAACTAGGAGTTGGAAAGGTGCTCTTTAAAGGGCAATGCTGTAGGTCTTTAAGGAAACTCACCCTCCACAGAGATGTCCTGGATGGCAAAACGAAGAATGATGGTCCAGATCATTCCCAGAGTCATCTTCACATTACCGTCCACAATCTCTGCAGTGGACGGGGTGAGTTAGAAGGATAGAGACATAGAACGTCAAAACACATTTACACAAAACGCCTTGCAGCAAACAGAGTAATTTGAGAAGATATACAGTTGAGTGGTCTAGAAGGGAAACACTCTCCGATATTGTCTGCCTCTGAAAAACTGGTCAACTACAATTAATTCAGAAATGCAGTAGCAAGTTTGCTAACACTAAAAGGAAAGCACACAACACCCATTTGAAAATCAATGACTGTCAGTTTGAGAATACATTTTAAGGTTGATTTTGAAAAGCATCGCATGGCCATGAACCCAGTGACATGTCGAAAATGCTTTTATAATCCACCTGATTAGTTAAGAGCTTCTGGCAATGGCCTTTTAGTTGTTCAAAATATCAGAATCTTAACACTTGAAGAGGCTGACTACAACCCCTATGGAGAGTCTCGTAGTCTCAGAGACCATGGACATTTTAATAATGAACTAAGGATTTACCGTTCTTAGCCATTTGAAATAAGACTGGGATTGAGACGTTAATCTAATTCATTCTTAGTCACTCTTATTACATTCCTTGCTCAACTAGATGCCACTTGCTGGCACCTTCATGCATGGAGACACGCAATGCCATATGTAAGACCCTCTGCATTGTTGGTACGCAGGGAACAGGAATCAGCCTTCTGGCTGCAATGACAGCGAGGCAGTGGCCTAACATAAATACATTCATTTTAATTATTTGACAATAGAAGGTTTTGGGGTTTCATACCCTCAGCACCAATGGACACCAGCTTGACTCCCTTGCTGCAGATGAAATCCAGGGCCTTATTCACGTTGGCAATTTTGTGAAAACGCATTTTTCCTTTGTCTGGCTTGGGAAGCCTTTCACCTGCATAGTCACAAATATACCACATAGACAGGTTAGTCATTATTAATGAATGGATATTGTGACATGTAATCAGACTAGAGGAGAGTTAAGGATTTCTCTGCTCAACAGTATAACGCCTCTGCTTATGGGCTAAATTTCTACCTGAAATGACCTCCAGCAACAACATGAGTTTAAGTCCATTCCTGAAATCCTCCTCGATGTTCTCAATCTGTGTGCCCGCTTTACGAAGGTGAGAGTTGCACCAGGCGGTGAAAGTCTAACAGAGAGAAAAAGATGATGCATAAATGTTGCTAAACTGGTTTGACTTCAAACTCCTTTAACAGGGTAGCATCTTATTTTATTTTCAGGGGCTGTGGGTAGGGTTTCAAAATGTCAGGACATCAATAAAATGGAGATGTAAATTAAGAGCAGGAAATAACCAGAAGTTCCAGGCACTTCAACCAGGATTTCCAGAAAATCTATAAATGTCTTGAAATTGTACAGAATTGTGCAATTCTGTCGATATATCTTATTTACCAGCGATCCTGATTTGGTTACAACAAAGTGTACTACAAAATACCTGCATGTAAATCTGTTGTATCCACTTTAGACTGTGTGTATCACCTTCCAGTATAATCCTCAGTGCAACATTAGCTATTCACACCACTACTAACAGTACGCAATTAGTCCTTTTGGTATCAGTGTTATTACAGAAAGACAGTAAAATGCTACTGTAAGCCCATTCATTTCTGAGTATGGTATAACTTTATAAGACTGAAAAAGCTTTTACATATCATATTGAAAATATACTATTTGATAGATGCTACAGAAGTTGCTGAGGCCATATACCACGGAGATGCAATCTAGAAATCGAATCCGGCAGAGTGGACACAACCTAAATCAAAGCTGCTAGAGTTTGTGATGATAGTTTGTATTTTTCTATGTGCTTAAGAAATGGCTGCAAACACCCAGTGTCCTTCCAAAAACTGGAGTCAGCGGCAGTAAGAGGGTGAAAACAGAGAGAGGGAGAGACTGAAGAATGCTCAGGCCCAATGTAATTTGATGTAAGGCTGGAAGAGGAGCCTCTTCCGCGGCAGGTGTCCACCCCTCAAATCACCCCCTACTGCCACAGATGCCTGCATTTAGACCGTGTGGGGGCAGGGAGGCTAAGGCGAAGGAGCAGGGTTTGCAGTAGGTAGGAGAAGGCTATATTGGGCAGCTATAGGACACCAGGGGACAGCTGACAGCGGAGCATTCCTGAAGCAGACATTCTCAACAACAGTGCGGGGAAAGGGAATGCTGGGAAAAAGAGAGAGGTGAGATTTTTGAACATATCCAGATTCTCAGCAATACCTTTGTCCTGCCCACGAGAGGTTCACCTTTATTATCAGTAGGAGGCAGCGATCACTCCTGTAAAACCCCACTAAGACCTCCAAATACACAGACATAATGAAATACCTCTGTGTGTAATGTGACAGACCAACTTAGTCACATGGTCTGATCATGACCTTAATAATAGTGTTTCGTTTATTCGTAACACATATTTTATGTATTAAAAAATGCACAAGGACTTTGAAGGGAATGATAACATGAAATGACATAGGTGAAGAACAGGAAGACAGAGGAATGCAACAAGCTGGATGAGGGAAATGCATTTCTAAATATACATATATACTGTACCAGTTCAAGTGAATGGGTGTGTCCAAAGTTTTGACTGCTACTGTACAATGTACATGAAGCCGAATACGTCATAATGACCAGTCTCTAAAGCTGAGCCACTATGAATGGATTCCCTGTGGACAAATTACTACACCAGCACGCCACACCATTGTGTAATTGACCAAAGCATTCTCTAGCTCAGTGGTTCCCAAACTTTTTCCATTGCTGTACCACCAACAGAATTTTGCTCTGCTTGGAGTACCCCTGAAGTACCTGCTCGTGTTAATTTTACTAGTAAGCCTATAATGTCTTGAGTATTTTCAAGTACCCCCTGTGGAGAGGCCAAGTACCCCCTGTGGAGAGTCCAAGTCCTTGTACTTCTGCTTGGGGACCACTGCTCTAGCTGTACCACTGCTATAGCTGTACCCTATTGTTTGGAAAGTGTTAAACATCCAGGCAAAAATAAATGTTGATACAAGCTAACTAAGCATTGAAGCAAATTAACTTCTGAGGCAGTCGGTTGGGGCTATAGCTTTTTCTAACATATTATCTCAAAGTAGTGATCATTGTAAAGTACATCTGGTTGCATAATATCAGTTCTGGGGCTGGGACGTCATTCTTCGAAGTATCTGTTGTCACTTGAGAAGCTGAGCCCGGCACTCCCAGAGAGATTTGGGAGACCAAGGCCCTGACACTCTGCTGGGGCTGCGATCAGCCCCCACACAGGTACACAGACCTGAGTAACAGATCCATCTAGTAAGGTCACACCAGCTCTGTAATAACGATTACATTTAGCGTGCCAAGAATGTGGGGCCTGCGTCTTTGTGGCTCTCAACTATTATTTGGGATTATGAAAAGTGGCACCTACAAGCCTGAGAGCTTATAGTAAACAGACAGGAATTTGCCTGTGAAAACACACACACTTTCAAAGAAAAGAAGCACAAACAAACACTCCTGAATATCTAGGAATGCTGGACTCACCATGTAAAGGCAAACCCAAGACACTTTTTAGACTCCACATCAGAAAAAATGTAAAACCCAAAAGGCATAGGTCACTTAATGTAAGAAATAAGGACATCTATGTATCACTAGCAATGTATCAAATGCAGGCCAATGAACCGCCAGTATTTTCACAACAACCAGTTAGCCCTGGTGGAGTTGCTGGCATTGGTTTCTATAATAAACAATTGGTTTACTGAAAATGTTCTGCTAGTATCCTTTGCCAGCGCTACTCTAATCCACAGTCCTCCAGTGTCAGTGACCACGATGGCCACAACCACAAAAGATATGACACCTCACACTGTCATCTCCTCGTCAAAGGCTTTGGCAGAAGCTGTAACCAGGTTGGGCACAAACAAACTGCTTCCTTCACTGGAGATGAAAGTGTAGTCATCTGAAGCAACTGAAGTACAAAATGATCCCATCAAAGAATACAGTAGGATTAATTTAAATGAATTCCACAGCTTGTTTTTCTTTAAAAAATATAGTACTGCTTGACTGTATTGAATTCAACTCAGTTACTGTTATAACAGTTACTGTACAATGCCTACATTCTTTTAATCTCCATTGCCCTGGGAAATGGTAGTTAAGGTGTTAAGCAGAAAATCTGCCTCAAATATTGGTTTGATTAAAGCAATAAGGGGCTACGTGTAGTGTAATCTCAGAAAAAAGAATTAGGGCATCCCAAAGCAGACAAAATCATGCCTATTGTCTATTCATTACAGGGATGGTGTGATCTGCTAAGTGGTTATATTTCCTGTTCCACGCCATGTATTCAATATATTTAGTCTACATAAAATTTACTAAACACATTATATAGACGGGTGCTAAGCACCAAATAACTATTGAAATAGAACTGACATCCTGTTTTCTTGTTGGAATTACCATTTCTAAAAACCCGGGCAGGGTAGCAGCCCCTAGGGTTAGAATGATAACATGCACATTTATACAAAATAATGTTGTGTAGAATGGATTTCCTTCTTGCTAAAAAACATAATGAATGTAAGATATCATTGAGTCTGACTAAATTGGGAGAACTTGCTTCAGGGTTTTACCAAGCCTAACAAAGGTAGCTATTCTAGCCTGAGTTATTACACTCTTTGTGCCAAGTTGGTGAGAACACAAACAGCTCTTGGACCAGGCTATCTACTTTGTAATGACTTATAACCTGTCAACTAGTGTGGCGTCAGCTCGTTGAGTTATTTAAATGCCTCTACATGCATACATTTGAGAGGGTTGCAGAAACTCATGGCCTATTAATAACTTCTACGGGCTAACATCATCAGCATAATTTATAGGCCTTCTGGTGTTGAAAGTACCGTCTTGTAAGACTGATTGAGGTTTACAGTTAAGGATGATGCAACAATGTATTGATTGAAAGATAAAAACAAACACCAACATAAACTAACAAAAATCTACCTAGTTAACCAAGCCTGGTTTGCTTGGCTATCAGTAGTATTGAACAGTATCAGTAGTATTGAAACCACTTAAGTTCATTGTCCTCCACTTCCAGCTTATTAGATAGTAAACACACAGAAAAACAAGCTATACATTTACATTCAGGCATTTCCAGTCCAAATCAAACCTTATCATTGTATGAGACAATAGGTATGCATGACTCGTTTTAAAGAGTGAGGATCCAATCTCAACCACTACTGAAAATGTCAAGTACCGATGATCAATGGTGGCTCTTTTTCCCAAATCTAAACATTAGCCCTCTTTAAAGTGGAAATACAGAGGTTGTACTGATTACATCACTGTGACCCACTCGCAAAGATGTGAAGCCTCCACTACCTCATTTGTATGAAGACACAGTTGCCTTTACACAAGACATCTAATTTGATATTAGTTAGTCCAGTTGAGAGTTCATGGTGAGAATGAAGTATATATTTATCATAAAGAAACGTTTATCCCAAATTGGACAGATTTTCACAACTGAATATTGATAACCTTTATTAATATTTAGACTCCTTATTAAACACAAACTTTGGGATTTCATTTATTTGGGTTCCTCTTTGCAATCTTTGCAAAGAGAGTAGATTTATTTCACATCAAGTAACTATTCGGGCCACATTGCTTACCAATCATAATTCTGAAGCCATCCCCACACTATTGAATTAAAGGTGAACCTCACTGGGGAAGGGCAATTCATATAAATAGGGTTTTTACTATATGCAGGTATTATCCATCTTATGTCACCAATTCAACCTAAACTCACTGATCCTGAGATCACAGCTCCACTTCTCTACCTAGATGGATCCTGAATTTAGCTGAATAGAAATACCTGCCTCCTTAAACTCCTGACACCGATAACACCCCCCGACCGTGGCCTACTGGGCCACACCGTGCAGTTTATAGAAGCTGCCCTACATGGACACCTCTTCTGGAATAGCAACTGCCATTTGATCACACTGATAGCTTTCTGAGACCCCCGCGTCTCACTTCCTTGCTTGTTTGCGCGCTCTCCTAAAGATTCTGCTGCCATAATATCCTGGTCTCCATTAGCGACGAGTCATACCTTAATTCACCGGTTCATCTTTCAGAATACATGTGCAAATGGAAATCCCTTAACACAGAACCACAGTTAAAACATTGAATGACTTAGCAGCTATAGCTGCAGTCAGCCTCAGTAAAATAATAATGGATGTGATACAGGGATGAATCTACAGTTATAATAATTTCTACAATAGATAATGTTGAAGATAGGAGGCTTCATCTGTCATGATTGTCTGAAGTAAAACTGGGACAGGACCACCCAAAAGTATGAACTGCATTCCATCCCACTTAATCAGGGTGCTAAGATTTTCACCGACCATGAGGTGGCATGAAAGGCCAGTGCATAACTACGCATTAAGAAACGGAGAATGAAAGGGGAAGCACTATGTAGCATTATGGACTAGAAAACAGCCATTGGTTGGTGTGCTGGAAGATAAGTGACATGAACTCATTAAAATGAGTTTGAAGTGGCTCCATCAGGTCTGACAAACATCCATTCGGCTACTTGTATCAATTTCCGGGTATTAGTAAAAATGTGAGAAAGTCATATATTGCAACTCCTTTACATATGCTTGGTGGGCTGAGGATGACATGACAATATCTCAATATCTGACACTCAGGTGGTCTCCTGTGAACCACTAATGCAGTGGAGTAAAACTGGTCTATTTCATGGAGAGACGAACACAAACATCAAGCAACTGGTGGAGGCTAAATAAAGAGCAGATTATAATGAGACAGAGCTTTGGTGGTTAGGGACCATAGATCGAAGAGCCTTCCATAGGCCGTAAACAAAATGCTGAGACACTGAGCGAGACAACCACTCAACTAGCTGATGTGCTACATCATGAACCAGAAATGGAAGAGAATAATAGCATAGATTTAAAAAAGGTGAAGAGGCGTTAGACACATGAATCTCATTTATTTCGGTTGATACAGTATGCCAAAACCAAATAATAGAAAGTTATTAACGTTATTAGTAAAGTAGGTTTTAGGTATGGTGCGAACATCTCAAACTTTCAATAAACTCCTTGGGTTTCCAGAAGTCCAGGTTGTAGGATTTGGGATTTACATTATATTCCCTCCTAATTCCAGGATCTATAATGCAGGATTTTGGAAACACCTGGTAATTCATAGAAAATAATACATTCTGCAAACACAGTTCTGGGTGATGAGATGAATGTATTCCTACTGATCAATCTGGTAACACCACTGACAGTAAGTAACCAACAAGGAAATGATCATGATAATCCCATTGGCAAATGGGAATAAACTCAGTACAAAGACATGCACTTCTGTTCTGGAATATTTGGCACACATAGCCACTAAGGACTTGAACAGGACCTTTTTGTCAGCTGGATGCACTCCAGAATTCAGCATGGTGGTTGATCCAGAGCATTATATTCCAGAGCATTATTTAAGTCGTATTCCTTGTGATACTGAAACATTATAATAGCTTGCAGACATACAGCTCAGTAGGCCTTTTTTGTAATCTAGAGCAGTGATCCACAAACTTTTTGTTGCAGTATCAGTACCAGAAGTTTGCCCTGCACAAGGTACTCCTGAGGTACCCGCTCATTTTTCAAAGACTAAGCCTATGGTCTGGTCTCTGGTACCAGCTGTAAGCACCTCTGATGTAGAGGTTATTCGGAAGATTAAGGGCTCATATTGGAAGTATCGGGACAGTCATGGCGCTCCTATAAAGCCCAAAGAGTGATGTACAAGCACTGCGCTTTGAGTAGCAATGGGATAGATGGGCTGTAGGAACATCATATAATGCGTGAGGGGGCGGGTCAAGTATTAATAGGTCATTCGTCTATTTGGGGGTCTGAAACGCTCAAGCTCCCCTGCCACTTCTTCGTCTCCCTGTCTTGGCGCTGCCATCTGTTGCGGTCTCTCACTCTATTGCGGTCTCTGTAAGACTTGCATTCGAGCCAACTACCTACACGTTAAGGAGAAACCAGGCTTGGTTATTCCGATCAGATAGAGTAGGATGGCGTTGACTACGAGCTGCGCGGCATACATAAATGTGTAAATTAAAAAAACATGATCACAAAATCAAGCCAGTGAATGACCGAACAGTAATTAATTAGACCCGGGGAGTTAAAATCTGATTCAAGTAGGTTCCTTGCACCCAGCAGTTCGACGCTCTAACTACCCATGCTTAACACGTTACTATGCACGGAACACGCAATCATATATAATCGATCGACAACTCATTCACATAACATGAATACAGACCATAAGATAGAGATTTTTCTATCAATATTAGGTGGTAAGTGCAGTTTTCCATAATGTGTGCAAAGTTGTTTTACGGGGTCTTCTGAATGTCCTGTAGGTAGGCCTAATGTATATTACCTTGCGCTGCTGTTTCTCCCAGGCGGGGTCCAACAGAAGGTCTCTGTCCCAATCATCTTCTTGACTGTAGACTTGCTCCGAGGTCATCGTGTAGGTGGCATATTGCACCTGCGTTTCGATTGCTGTCATTTCACTTTCTCCTTTGGGAGAGGCTTATCCCCCGACCTAATCAATTTAATTTGCACCTTTCAATTCAACATACACGCCCTAACCAGTCAACTCCTAAGCTCGCAAACTTGTAGGAACACTTAGTGGCAGAAGCTGCGCGGCCGATTCCAGATTCCTGCCTATAGATGCTACTCCCACCGCACGAAGACGGCTCTCAACCCCTGGTCAGAGGTTACACACGTGACTGCAACCAGTTAAATACGGACGGCTCGAGGTGGGGCTATTAATGACACTCTAAAAAGGCTATAGGCGGAACTACGATATCCAGAGGTGCATATCCCAAGTAGTTAACCCCACTTACACGTGAATACATTTACGCCCCAGCCATCCTCATCATCTTAGTATTACTGCGTTCACTCGGTCTACCTTATTCGGATATTTTCACACCAATTCGTCTTTCGATCTCACATTTTTTCTGATCGGGCCAAAGACAAATTCGGTGAAAATGATCGGAATTGGCTTGTGTCCAAAAGAAGGGTTGATATTATTGCCATGTGTCATGGGTGAGGTGCACTGCCACTAAACAAGGCAAGCTGCCTCATGGCAAGAGTCCCAATTGAATTGCTTTTCTTTGATAACGTGTTTACCCTGCCAAAGCCAGGGAAAATGTAAGGTAAAACAACGGCTGTGAAAGTATTTAAAGAAGACACAACAAACGTTTGTGAAGAGTGGCATATTTAACGACATTAGCTATGTTGTGTTGGCACACTGGGCAAATCATTAAAGAATGAATGGGAAACAGAAATACTGGTTGATTATAGTGTTGTTCATGCTTCACTTTTTGCCCATTAGTCACAAAACCTTTGTCAGTCACATGGGTCAGGTACTCCGCCACAGTGTACTCTGTTCAGCATTCCAATTTGCTCAGTTATTTTTCAAGTGTGCATGTTCACCCTCAGCAGAAATCATTCAAAGCACAACCTTTAGTGGAAGATTTTACAGAAATCACCTATAATAGTGCCCATTAAAAAGTAGGCTATCCACAACCAATTTGTTTCAATGTCATTTATTAAGTCTTACAAAGAACGGAGTACAATTGTTTGAGAGTTGAAACTAATTTGACAAAAATTAAAACATCCTCAATTAAGATTCCAGGTGATATCTTTCAAATACATTGTTATCCAATCTGCCACCTGTCATTTTCTGTGATTTACAGTGGTTTCTAATGAGGCCTTGGTCTTACCTACAATTATTGTCTAAATCTGTGAGCTCAAAAGTGTGTTGAATATATTTTCAGGAGTTGCACGAAATGCACAAACAGGGGGAACTGGATTTATTAGTGTGTGATTAGTTCTGATTGTGCTGAATGTAAGATGTGAAAAGGGGAACATTGTTACAAACTGTGCAAGGTGTATTGTAGGCCGATACAGTCCAGCACCCAGCCCTCATTCATAGAGGTAGGACACTGAAGTCCGAAAGACAGCAATCCAAACTGTTCACAAAAATGTTTGAGTACATGAAGCCCCATTCAGATCTTTTGTCCAACATTGGCCAGATATTCGATCAGTTTAATATCCAACCGAAAGACAAACATCTGAATCGGACAGCCTGTTTAAAAAATAAAAAAAGTCACGTAACATTACGGTTCCCATTCAAGGTTTGCTACGAGATGGATGCAAATGTTTCATGTTACTAGACAGGGAAAGGAGAATGACGAGAGTTGTCCTCTTGATGTCCACATCTTCTAAGCTAACGTAGCTGTGGAATGCTTTGTCTAGGTAATGTGGACCTGCAGATCTAGTGGCTATGGAATCAGAGAGGTGGACGTTGTGTTGCCGACTGAAGGAGGGGAGGGGGTGGGTGGATTGGAGCCGGTTGGTGGTGCATTTGTTACTCACCCAGCATGCGGGGGACAGAGGTCGATAGCCCTACCTCCCCTCCGTTCATCTGGCCCTTAGCGTGCCACTGGGTCCTTAGCCGTTCAAAGCACAGCTGGAACACCTCAGTTTTGAGAGTGAATTCAAGTCTCGTCTCACTGGAAATACCTCAGAGAAATATGCCACAACACAAGCATACGCAACAAATCCAGCATAGCCCAATCTAGTCACCCTCAATCCCAACAGGATGGCTTCCTAGAATTGTTTCAGTACAGCCCCCCCCCCCAAAAAAACTGTCAGGGAGTCATTGGTTGACATTATATCGTAGTTAATTTCAATTTGGCTTAACAATTCAGCAACAGAACCAAATAAAATAAAAATCCCTGACTGCAGTGCGTGGTTGGTCTAATTCCCTTATGGAACATGGCATCAAAATGAGCCATGGAAAGGCTGGATATTTCCAGACATATCTAAAAGGAAACCCGACCGAGGTCAGACCGGTCTGCGAAGGCTATGTGGGGGTGGCAATAAACCCAAAACTGGGACTCCAACAAGGCCAGAGTCGCCTCACTAAGCCACTGGATAGGGCCAGACATCTTCAGGCCCATGTCTTTAAGTTAATCAGGCTTCCAGAATTACAGACTTCAAAGAAATAATAGGATGGGGTGCCTCGTCGTGCAGGAGGAATGGGTTCAATGAGGGAAGTGTGTGGTCGAAGTGCAGGCGTGGTCGGGGACTGAGGGCTTTACCTTAGTGGGGACTGCGTCCACGGCATTGCGCGACTAATTCTCTTCCCCCGTCACACGCAACATGGCGTCCAGGGGCCCAGGAGCCATTTTAGCTGTAATAATTAGCGAGAAGGGAAAACGTGGCTGGAAGAGCAGTAAGAGTAACAAAGTCATGCACTACAGTCTTTAACATCACAAAAAGCCATGAAGGAATATGTGTGTGTGTGTGTGTGTAAAAAGCAGGTGTCGTACAGAACGTGCATGTTACCATGGGAACCAGAATCAATGAGATATGACAGCATTGAAAAGCGATCCGTAACCATACAACCCACCACTACATCAAACCACTTTGAAGCAATATGGCTACAGAATAATGCTAGATATATTCTAATGATGAAAGCGATAGTTAAAGGCCTTTGTATCACCTGAGGCAAAAAATCTCAACCACACGCTGACATGAGGTTTATTGCATCGGTTGCTTAGGTGAAGACTGACGACTTACACCCAAATAGAGACCACTTTGAAAATGAACTTGCGGCAGTTCACAGGAATGAGGACAACTAAAATGTAAGTAGCAACTTTGTCTTTGAATGAAGTGATCCCATTTCGACCAGCAACACTGTAACAAGTAGGTAATCCTCTGAATAAACATGGAAATGATTTGATGGCAACTTTAATCGCATGTCATATACAGTATTTTCAGAAAGCATTCAGACCCCTTTTTTACTCCATTTTGTTATAGACAGAATTCACAATGGAACAGATTTTTTGTGCCATCAATCTACACTTAGTACCCCATAATGACAAAGGTGAAAAACAGAAATGTATGACAATTGATTAAAAAAAAAAAAAAGTAGGTTACGTAGGTATTTGGGCATTTAATACTTCTCAAATGCCCTACTGGGATCCCAGCTTCGATTCTTCTTGGTTGTCTACCAGCTTTGCAAGTTTCTCCCATTTGTCTCTATAAGATCAGATGGGGAGCGTCAATGAACTGTCACTGAACTTCAGGTCTCCCCATAGACATTTAATAGGTTTCCAAGTTAGGGCTTTGGCTGGAAAACTTAGACTTGTCACAAAGTCACACAGCAGAGTCTCTGTGTTGGGTCATTGTCGCCCGAAAAGATTCTCCGCCCAGTTTCAGGTTCTATGCATCTGGATCAGGTTTCTTCAAGGAATTCCCCTGGTTCCACTGGCTGAAGATCCTTCCTACTGCACTGCATCATGCTTCACCATAGGGACAGCATTAGTCAGGTAATACATGGTTCGTTGTTTTTGCCAGACGCTTTACATTCAGGCTAAATGGGTCTAAATAAGCCAGAGAATCAGCTGCATGTCATATGGCATTTACTCAGAAAGAGCTTCCATTTGGTATAGAGACTATGAAGGGCTGTTAGAGTGGCCATTCGGTTCTTGTTCACCTCACTGACCAAGGACCTTCTCGTCTAGTTAATTAGTCTGTTCAAAACGGTCAGCTCAAGAAAGAGTTGTTTGTAACTTCGATTTCACAGTGATCAAGCCCACGGTCATCCGGAAAACGACCAATTCTTCAGCAAATTTTTGACATGCACCTGCGAATTTACACTGGGGTGCGCTTTTGTAAATCATCTTCAATCCATTGAATTTGCTGTAGGTGGACTCCAATCAAGTTTTAAAGACATCCCAAAGAATATCAAAGGACACAAAATGCATCTGAGATCAATTTGGAGTGACAAAGGGTCTGAATACTTATGTACATAAGATACGTCAGTCTTACATTTTCATCAAATTGGCAACAAAATCCTAAAAGTGTGTTTTCACTTAATAATTATGGGGTATTGTGTGACGATTGATGGCAAAAAATAAGTATAAATTAAGTATATAACATAAAATGTGGAGTAAGTGAAGGAGTTTTCTGAAAGCACTGTGTGTAAACCGGTGGGGATAACATTTTAATTTTGAATAAAAACACTCGCATGGTGTTGTTTTATTCTCAAACCAAATTTCTCCTGCTTTTATTAAGCTTGAGAGGCTTAACACTTCAATAGGTTACATACTGAATAAAAAAAAATGAATATGCTTTTTTCAAATCTAGGGAGCCTAATGGCTACACATTCTATTTTAGACAATTAAGGAATTTGATGGTCCAATTGAAGTAAATATGCTCACAGAATAGAACTACCACTATCGCACAGGAAGTTCACTTCAACCATCAGAAAACAAAGTAAAAGGAAAACGTAAAATATTTTTTTGTCCTGTTTACACAATGAAACCACACAATGTACCGTGTGAAAAGCCCACTAGTTTGTGTCCTTTGGAGAATAAGCCAAGTGCAAAATGGCACTTCATTGCCTCAGATCCTGAAAGGCATGCTTGAAGGAAGCCCTGTGCATGCACTTGCTAGCGGCAGATCTTTCCACATCACCATTTTATGTCAGGACCAAATGCTGGTCCAACCAATTAAAAGTCACCAGGATAGCGTTCATAATAAAACTACAAGAGGAAAGAATTCATAAATTTTTGGATAAAAAAAAAAAGAAGAGATATCCCCAAGAAAATGCAAGTTTATAATAGTAGACTGTCACACTAAAATGATCTGCTTTGTTGACCTGTCTATCTGAGACGTTTGATCAGTTCTAACAGGAGTCAGGAGAGACATGGGGAGGGGTCTACTTTCCCACAGTCTGGCTGGGGGCAAGGAAAATGTTGGGTGTTTTGCTTATCACGCCAGCGGAGACTTGACATTTTGTTGTGGTAAAGCGCCTGAGTCTTTCCCAAAGCCCCTCAATGTATGGAGAGAAAGTCTGATGACTGAGGTGTGTGTGCCTGTGTGTTCCTGTGATTGTTTTAAAAAGTGAAGGCATCATGCTTTAGTTGTTCCCCTAAAATGTCTAAATGTCCACACATACATACACTCACTCACACTGGTCCTCATGTCCAAATAAAGTGATGTAAAACTACTTGGGTCATTCCTTCAAACCTTTTCAAACACAAGCTCTAAACGAAATAACCATTTTATTGACCAAAGACCTACATATGCCGGAACATCTTGGAACATAGACTTTTGATATGAAGTCTTTGAAGAGACAATACAAATTATGAAACCAAATCGGGCCAATGGAAAATTAAAGCTCTCATTTGTATGACATCTGTGAACTAAAGGCTCGCTTTGATGAGAGGCAAAAGCCTGCTAACAAAATGCTTGGATCGATTTGGGAGCATCCTTTCTACGCTCAAATATATACACATTTATTTTACAAAATATTTCAGCTAGGTATATAACAAGGCACTCCTCTGGTTTGAATGAATGTTCTCGCAAATTTGACAATTTATGTTTTCCTAAAATAAGGGAATGGATAAGGAAGTAAGGGCGCTGCAATGCAACATCAAAACACTTCCTTACTCCCATAAAAACATCCCAAAACAGGTTACTGTATTGTGAGGGAAGCCTTCTTGTCAAAACACATAAGACCTAGCTTACCATAAAGTAACAAGTAGTCAGAAATGTGTTCAGAAATGAAAGGCATCAAAAATGTGGGCAGGGATCATAAATGAGCAAACTTGCAGCGATGCACATTCGGACCAGAACTACTCTCACACATACAGCACTCAAAGCACACACACAATCTCACTGCCATCTAACGGGTTATCGGTACGGGGGCTCAGGCATGTGGAGGTGCGAGTAGTCAGGGCGGTGGAGGAGGGGCTCCTTGTGTGATGGAGGCGGGTCATACGCTCTAGGTGGGGCGTAGGCGGAAGGCGCTGCCAGGTGGTGGTTCTCCGTTGGGGGCGGGGCCTGCATAGGCATCTGGTGGGAGGCCATCTGGGTCGTGGGTGGTGGTGGAGGTGGGTAGCCGTACTGGTACTGCTGGTACTGCTGCTGGTACTGCTGGTACTGTTGGTACTGCTGGACCTGCTGATAGTACTCCGCATAGCATCTGAAAATAAAACACAAACACTGTAAATGCTACTCAAAATGCAAAAACTACAGCCTCGAGTGTCTCGATACGGAAAATCTTTTTGAGCGGTGTCACCTGGCGATCGGATCTCCATCCACGGCAGCAGGGTCCTCAGGTCGACCGGGTGGCGTTGGCAGGAGGGCGCGGCGTTTGGGCCGCGGCTGGGGGAAAGCCTGGGGCACGGGGTCAGGCAACAGCGGCGTGGAGCGCCGTACCGGGCTGCGGTCCCGGTCTCCCGATTTGGTCCCCGCCTGCTGCTCAGCTAGAACCTGCTGGCCCTGCTGGAAGAAGCGGGCCCGCGCCGCCTCGAAGATGGCCTGGGCCGTGGCGTCTGTGCCGTAGGCCGAACTGGCACTGTAGAGCGCGGAGGCCCCGCTGTAGGCCGGATTGACGGCCGCCTGGCCGGACGGAGCCTCTCCGGCTGCGGGGTCGTACTGGCTGTCGTAGCCCGCCGTGTCCGAGGCACCCGAATTCTGATAGCTGGCCGCCTGTTTGCTCATCGAGTCCAACACCTGATCAGCGACGGAGCCGTAGACCTGGCTGGCGAGGGCGCCGTACACGGCAGG
Organism: Esox niger; assembly: GCA_016801105.1. NCBI lineage: Eukaryota > Metazoa > Chordata > Actinopteri > Esociformes > Esocidae > Esox > Esox niger. The sequence continues at coordinate 16,277 of JACXGJ010002165.1, read as the reverse complement.
GCTCACTGGGGTTCCGTCCGACCCGCCGGCGGAGGTCATGCCCTTAAGGGCGGCATATGTGGGATCGAAGCTGGTCGTGTTGTAGACGGAGTTGTGCAGACTCTGCTGCACCTGCAAAGGGAGGCCGGCAGCGGCGGCGACCGCAGCTGCCAGCACGGCCGCCTGGCTCTGGTGGTGCTCCATGTGGGGCTTGACGGAGGGGGTCTCCGTGGCGTAGTGACTCATGATGGGCACTTTGGCCGTCGTCGTGGTGGGTTTACTGGGCTGCACTTTGGAGAGCTCTACAGAGAGCGGCCGGCCCTTGAATGTGGTGCCGTGGAGAGCCTCGATAGCCACCAAGGCGTCCTCCTTGCGCTCCATGTGCACAAAGGCGTAGCCCGCTGAGGAAGACAGCCTCGCTGAGATGAAGCACGGGGAGAGAAGTTGATAAGCGGATTAATCAAACAGCTGACTTATGTTTCCGTGAAGTTAACGTGCAAGCAAAAGTTATGCAGAGCCATTCTGAATGGTTCTGTTTGTGGTAAAAATGCATGCAGTTTAACTCCACAGGGTGGCAAAAAAGCAGTCATGAGCTTAAAACTAAATTACAGTAACTATAGTCTTCCAATGGCACTTGGTGACATAAGGATTAAGGATTACTGAGAAACTGTAAAAATACTGTACTGAATGTAAACCAGCGTATTTAATGCTTTATCTGTGTGCGTTTGGATATAGCATGCTTGACCAGACAACAGAGGACATGTGTGTTTATTGTAAGGTTTTTGTACCAAATTCCGTTGACATGGGAAGATTGACAGAAACTTCTGTTTAGCACATGATAAATTAAGTTATACATGTGCTTTCGAATACCACTAGGAAAAGTTTTTGATAGGCAAAACTACATCTTACACTGAAAATATTTGCAGGATTAATTTTAATGTTGTTTGAAACTAATCTAAGAATGCAAAAGAGATGCATTTGAATAATTTACATGATTTATGTTCTTCCCTGTGTTGTACAAATGCATTACTTTGTACAGGAAATGGACATGGCTCACCTTTGACCTTGTCACACTCCAGAACTTTCCCAAAGGTCTGAAAAAGCTCTTGCAAGTCCTCAGCAGAACACATGGCACTAAGGTTGCCCACAAACACCTTGGTGGAGTGCAGGGGCCGTCCACGTGACTCTTCGACCACCAGGTTGCGCCCACGGAACTCCCGTCCATTCAGATCTCTTATGGCTCGTTCGGCTGCGCCCTCTCCTTGAAGATGGATGAAGGCAAACTGCCGGAGTACACTACAGGTCACCACCTGTCCGTATGGCGCAAAGAGCTGCAAGAGGTCCTCTTGAGAGGTGTCCAATGCCAGATTACCCACAAAGAGCTTTATAGCATTGTTATTGTCGGTTGACTCCATGGCTAGTACACCTGGGGGAGAAAATACAGAGGGAGTCAATGGACTTGTTTGCGAGGGAGGCAAAAGGTTTGTTTTCGCCGTGTGTCGGAGGGTAGGCCCGTGCTATAAGGAAGCTGTAACATGCAAAATCTCTAACTAGTAACTACGAAGGAAACTTTATTAGTTTGGACCTATATGTAGAAGATCCTCATTGAGGGCAGTTTTGCCTGTCAACAGTGAGAAGGGTTATTGTGATCCTTTCATTTCAATGCGTGCTTCTAGTTTAAAGTCGTTCCTCCGATCACTTCAACATGTCGTCACGGCTGATCGTCCAACTAAATATAAATGAAAGTGGACGTCTATAACAAATCTGCTGCAATATAGTAACACACCTGATCGATTATGTTGTACTTAACAATACGACGTCGAATATGATGGCAATAACTCCGTTTACTAAAATGTAAACGTAGCTAACGCGTTGCTAGCTAAATGCTAACTAAACTAGCCCCCTCCACCCCCCCCCCTCGAGTCGAGGTGGCAGCAATTGGCCAACACGACCGTACATAAGGTCGAGAAATACGATATAATTCGGATTACTCAAAATTGATGGGAGACCGATTCTATTTTAACATTAATAAACCGATGGGTAGTCACAGATTTAACCTCCCTCACTTCATCTGAATAAAATATAAATTGGGCGCGGATTGGAGTACCCGTTAGCTTGCTGACAACAGTAGCTAAGCTAACATTTAGCGATGTTGTGTTTAAAGAATATTCAGACGCATTATAATTACATCTAATTGCAACTATTTACAGAATAACCCACATTTTTTAATCACATTGTGCATTTACAAGAGCTGCCGAGTTAAACAAAAATGTAATGGTTTATCCAAACAAAAACGCTAAGCAGTGTGCCTCCATCTTACCTAACGCGGTGCAATATTTTCAATGACCACATCCGGTTCCGATCTATGAACGAGTGACGTGTGACATTTGCAAAAAGAAATATTTGGTAACGTTCGAGCGTATCAAAACCGCAACGCATCACCTGTAAATTGAGTGACTGATGTATAAAACTAAGAGCCGCACTTTTAGTGACATCTTTCACCAAGCGAAGAAATGATTTACAATGAAAGAGGTTACACTGATACCTACCCTAACACAACATAATATATATAATTAAGGTAACTTTTAAAACGTAGTTCATTATGTACATTATATGTTATATGTATTTGTAAAATGTCACAGAACATACTATTTTGGGATCATAGCATAAAATATTATAACTGAATCTGCTAAACACAAAAAGAATGTTTCACTCATAAAAGTGTTTGATTCTAGTTATTAGTAGATGACAACAATCGCATTTATTACCTTAAACAATGAAAATTGGAATTTACTATCAGCTATGTGCTGCAAAATGTTTTTACAATTTTGGTTCATATAAAGTTCTGTACTCTAAATACAAGGTCTAACCGGGTCTAACAGTCTCCAGTGCAAAATCATTTCCAGCCAACTGAAACACTTTAACGTGAAAATAAATATGATATGTTTATTTGAAATGCAGAATGATTATCTAACATTAGGGATGAAACTCATAATAAGCAATTCATGTTAATTCTGTCTGGGTGGCGAGTTTCTCAATACTGTATGTTTTCAGGGATTTTCACAACGTGGTGACGGGCGCATGCGTATTTAGCATTGGTTCAGGATTGTTTCTTTCGGGAGTGTTAATGGAAAATGTAAGGAAGAGACAGGAGTGCGAGGAACTTCTGAATCACGGCTTCGCAGCTCTTTGCCACAGTCCGAGGCAGGCAGCGAGAGCATGGTATGTGAACAGATATAGGATACGGTTTACTATTAAATACAACTTTAATTTGGAATTTGGAAATTCAGGAATCAAATGGAATTTACTGTAGACTCAATCTCTGTCACATTTTGAGGGACGACTGGGGATCGGGTGATTAAAGGTAAATCCCGTCTTTGATGCCATTAATTGTGTTAAAGTCTAAATTAAAGTCTAAACTAAGAAGTCTAAACTATAATCCCAAGACCTAACATTCATTAACTTAAGGTAAAAAGGAAACATCAAGGAAGTAAGCCGTGTAGGTATGGAGCAGAACGTGTCAATAGATAATACGTGTGGAAACAAGTAGGCAAAGTTGGAGGCCCATGTCCCGAAATAGTATGGTTTAATTGTATTTTTTTGTTTTAGAAAAGCAATATTTGTTTGTTTATGATAATAAAAGTGAATGGTTAATTATGCCTTAAATTTATCAACACTGGTTACTTAAAGTAAATATACCGTATATCTCATAATAAACCAGTTGTAAATTACCTTAAGACCATTTTACACCATTGTTATTGTAGTAATTTATTTATGCTCTGGAAAGTAACTTATTTGCTCTCAACAACCCCCTGAGGTTCAGTATCTCAAATGTATTCTCAATATTTTACTTGCATTTTAATGAAGATTGTTTTAAGTTTTGTACTAGTAACTTTCAATTGTTTGCAGAGTTATATTGGTGCTTATACATACTGCTCAGTAGGTTCAGACTGTTTTTCAGTGCTTGTCTCTTCCAGCCTACCAGGTCTAGACATGCCAGGTTTTTATCAAAACACCTCCATCTCTTCTCACAAATAATGGGCTCGTGGATGTCTTATGGAGCAGAAACCTAACCCTGGGGGAAGGAATAGACATCCTGTCATTTTCTGTAATAACAGCCTGTGTATAACTGCCTCTGTCAAAAAAATATAGACTAACCTTTTTATATGCAATTGGTTTAACAAGCTTACAGAAAATTATACTTCAGTGTCTCTCAGCAAATACACTGTTAATGGTAGGATCCTTAGATTATGCAAGCTTTAGAACAATCTCACAAGCCTGGTGCTGATTTTTTATCTGAAGACATACAGCTCTAGATTAGTCAGTGAGTGGAAGGAATAGGTTGTGGGAGTTTCCCAAAAATGATGGAGAGACCTTGGTCAGCGCATCACATAGGGCACATGACATGATAAATACAGTTGCCAGAAATGGACAGGAAGGACTGAACTCTGAAGCATTATTCTGAGGAAGAACAGAATAGGAAGCAACATTGTTGCAATTAGCCCTTCAACGATGAGCCGTAAACACCAAAGCATTGTATCTATCCCACTGTTGCATCTGTAAGAACTCAGTTCAGCCTTGGACTCCTGCTCAACATAATGTTTTTAATACATCTGACTTGGCTGAAATCTACAAACTCCAAAACTCCATTCTGTTTGGGAACATACTGTGCGTGATTAACTACAGTATATGAAGTCATTGGGCTTATTTTCATTACCATGGTGGTGACTGGAAACAGTTCAGGCATATACATTGGGATAACAATCCTTATTTAATCTTTAATAGAGGCCATCTCCATTTTCAAGTAGTCCATTCTATTATTTTAAGGTTTGTACAGCCACCTGCACAGTTTTCTCTGAAGAGTTATAAACGTTGCTGATTTACTGCAACCTGAAGTTATGGAATACTTGCCAGCAAGTATAATACGTTGTCTGATCTGTAACCCTAAGTGTGTCCCATCCCTTTGACTACATCAATATGTGGAAAGTCCTCATTGGTGTTGGCCATCTACCAGTATCACCACACGGGCTGCATGATGCCTAAGTAGCTGTTGGTGCTGTATTGCTGTATGTGTGTCCCTCAGATGCAGGAGGACCCCGTGTATGATTTCCCGGAGCCGGCAGGGGAGTCGGTGGGGAAGAGACGGGCGTGTCCTCAGCGTGGCTCCCTGAAGAACATCAGTGTGCTGGACCGCCTCCTGCTCACGCATTCTGTTTGGCTGCAGCTGTCCATCAACTCTGCTACCGCTCTGCACATCCTGCATCGGGAGCCGCCTGGGGTGAGACGCGCACATGTTGCACACGAGCACACACACACGCGAGCACAACCTGAGTTTCTGTATCTGTCCGCAGACCTTCCTGGTGCGCAAGTCTAACACGTTGCAGAAGAAAGTGCTGTGTGTCCGGCTCACAGATGACAGCGTCCCCTCATTTGTCAAGCAGTTTTCTATCCGCGAAGTGGACTCGAGTGAGTAATAAATGAAGGAGTGCTCTACCCGTTGATAAGAACAAAAATGTTTTTCTACTGAAAAACTCATCTTTGCTTCTGTCTCCCTCACATTTGCAGCCTTCTCCTTGGAGAGAGCAGCTCTCAGTTTTCCTGACCTCTGCCGGCTCATTGCCTTCTATTGTGTTAGTCGGTATGTTTAACCTCCCTGGTGACAACTGATTTTATCCCCCTAGGTCAAAACTAACACCTGTTCTATGTTGCTAGTAAAAAAAAATTGTTTGACTACTAATGTAATTGGACTTGTCTGTAAAACCTTAGTGCCAACTATTTTCATGATGTAAAATCTCTGTGCCATCACTTTCAGGGACGTAACTCCTTTTTGGTCAATTTCCAGAATGTTAGACCTCTGTGCCATCTATTTCAGGGATGTAAAACCTCTGTACCATCTATTTCAGGGATGTGTTGCCCTTCCCCCTACAGCTCCCAGAGGCCATCATCAAGGCTTCATCCCACAAACAGCTGGAGTCCATCTCTCACATGGGCGTGGGTGGGTACCGTACACTGGCTCCCAGCTCTAATCAACTAAGGTTTTGCCAGTTGGTATAAAGCTAGCTGATGATGTGTACCAATCAAACTGTACTTCAAGTATAGCCTTAAGGAGGCTTTTAAACATAAATAGTTGTGCATGTTTTTCACAGAGTTCTGGAGCTCCCCGCTGAACTTCAGAGGTCCACGCAATGAGCCACCGCCAGCAGAGGCACTGCCGGGCTCAACCGCCGAGGACAGTGCCACAACCCAGGAGAGCCCGACCCTCTTCCAGGAGTTCTGCCCCATCCAGACACGCAGCCCCAGTGAATTGAACTGTGGAGCAGCAGGCCAAGGTGCACTCTGTTTCATCAACCCACTCTTCCTACAGTCGGAACCCAAACTGCACAGACGGCAGCAGTTCAAGCACAGCATCAAGGTGCGCGTCTCCACTGAGACCTCCAGTCCCTTGTCTCCGCCAGTCGCCCCTCCCCCGCCCCCTCCCCTGCTGGCCAAGAGGAAGAGTAAAAAGACCCAGGTGGCCGGTGAAGCACTGGTGGCCAGAGGGACGGGGCTCACCCAGGAGGCCTCAGATTACTCGCAGCCATGCCTGGCTCTTCCGAACCTTCCGAAGAAGACCAAGGGCGCCCCCACGCTGTCTCCCACTTTAGAGGATGACTACCACGTGCCCGTGGATCTCCTGCCAAGACTAGACCAGGAGAGAGGAGGTGAGAAGGAGGGAGTCAGTGAGGAGGAGGTGGGTCTCCTGCCGGGACTAGACATGGAGAAAGGAGCTGAGAAAGAGTGGTTGAGTAAGAAGGCAGGTCTCTTGCCAGGGCTAACCCAGGAAAGTGAGAAGGAAAGTGTGTGCGAGGAGGAGGTGGGTCTCTTGCTAGAGCAGAAATGTGCCCCCTCCCTTAGTGAGCTGGATAGCAGCAGCTCCCTCAGCAGCCTGGAGGAGGCCGAGGAGACCTCAGAACGACCCCCGCTCACCAGAGGCGCCAGTAGCCCCTCAACCCGGGGCACCCCGCTCCCTCGCCAGCCCATCTCCGCCCTGCGCCAACTCAGTGCTGCTTTCGTGTCCTTCTTTGTGCCAGAGAAGCGGGTGGCACGGCTGGTAGAGGACCTGTCCCGTGACAGGAGGACTGCATTCGGTGCCCTGGTTCAGGATTTCCTCAGTCAGCAGCGGGAGGCCATCAAGCCACAGTGCCTGAGGTCTGCCGTGGAGCTATTGCAGTGCATCCGCCTCTTTCTCTCCCAGGCAAAGGCCTTCCTGCTGGACTGTGGGGAACTTGAGCCTCCCATTGAGACCATGGTGCCGGATGATGAGAAAGGTACACAAGCATTGACACCCAAAGCAAACCGCAAACAATCAGTTGAAATAGTTAAAAACTATTTCAAAACGAGTCCAAAACGTATAAATGCGACCACTGCTACCATGTTTCCTTCTACTGTTGACAATATCCTGTGTTTTTGTCTACAGACCTGGCACTGGAAAAAGCCATGTTCCGCTGTGTGCTGAAACCTCTGAAGGGACAGATAGACCGGGCATTGAAAGAGCTGCACGAGCGAGACGGCTCCAGCCAGAATATGGCAGAGTGCCTGGCTGTGGCTCGAGGAAGGACCCCATTGGACTGTTTTGGCGTGCGGGTGGGAGTACCGGACGGTGCTGGTGTGGAGAAGGTCCGGCGGAAGTTAGTTCTCATGAGTCGGGCTTACTCTCCCATTGATAAGGTCATGCTGCTTCTGCAGGCTTGCAAGCTCATCTATAAAGCTATGACTGACAATTCAGGTGAGGGCTTTTCTATGAGAACACGGTTAGAGAATAAACATTACCTGCTATCCCTCCCATCCCTGGTGTTTTCATGGCTTGTATCAAAATGGTGCCGTTGTCTTGTTTCCATGAGCAGGCCAGGAGTTTGGTGCAGATGACTTCCTTCCAGCCCTGTCCTACGTCCTGGTACAGTGCAACATGCCAGAGGTAATAATAGAGGTGGAGTACATGATGGAGCTTCTGGAGGCTTCATATCTAACAGGGGAAGGTAAGGCTCACAAAAAAATACTCCTGACTACGAAGCTGTGTACGTTAGACGATAGAGTATGACGCTTGCAACACCAGCATAGCTGGTTCTATTCTCACAGGTCGCCAATATGAAGATCAGTCACTTCTGTCAGCTGCTTTGGAAAAAAGCATCTGCTAAAATTCAAATGTAAACAGCGCTAGTGGTTTTAATGTGAAATATTTCAATTAGTATCCCATCGCTCGCTATCCATAGTTTGCCAATGTCTGTTACATGTTTGTACCAGGTGGATACTACCTGACCAGTGTATACGCCGGTCTGTACCTGATCCAGAGCAAGTCTGAAGCTGTACCCTCTGGCGGCCTGACCCAGGAGGCCAGAGACTCCCTGAAAGACTGGAGCCAGCGACGGAGCAGCCAGGCTCAGAACCAGAAAAACCTACGACAGAACCTGGTACGATTGCATTCACTTACTGCAACTGTTACTGTATAAAATTCCACAAATTGAAATTAAACAGAACTGAAATGAAGACAATCATCATACCCGACATATTCATGTAATAATATGAAATTAAGATCATCGTACCACAACGTTCCTGTTTGAAATGACTGGTACGCTTGTGTTGCAGAGGTGTGTCAGGGTTCTGTTTAAAGATGGAGAACAAAGCAGGATAAAAACCCTACAGTGGAAGGCAGGAGATAATGTGGAAACCCTGACCGAGCTCTGTGCTGCTAAGTTTGGGGTAGACAACCCACAACTACACAACCTGTACTGGCGGAATGAGGGGAAGCTTCAAGCCTGCCCTCCCCAGGCCCAGATCCAGGAGGTACTGGGTCAGGGCAGCAGTCAAACGCCACTCATATACCAGCAAGCCGACCAGGAGGGCCTCAAGACTTACAAACTAACTAGAGAGGCGGCTGTGGACCTTGTGGAAGATCTATGAGGGGTCCACCTTTGTATCCACACATTATGGACTAGTTCTTAAACCCAGCCCTGCTAGGATGATTGCTAGTGTGTTGTTTTTAAAATACTGGAAACTATTTACAAGTAGACATTCTAGTATTTACAAGTGTGCAACATTTTAGTATTTCTCTTTAAAAGGTCCCTTCAATAATTAATATAAAAAAAACACATTTATGTTGAATCAAATTTATTTATTGTTTCGGCCATTTCTTACCAACTTAACCAAGAGAAAATGCACAACCCTGTGGATCCCCTTATAATGCCTTGCCTTAGATTATATCACAACAGTGGCTTTTATGTCCCTGTTCACTGGAGACAATGACCTTTATCCTATGTGTACTGATGGAAGAAGTTCTTCAATAAGAACTTTGTCAATATTTTGCAGACAGTGTCAACATTAAAGATTAACTGGTGATTTGACTGACTGATTGATTAGTTAATAGAAAAACAGTGAATGCTTCCCTTGAAACAGGTATTGTCCATCATCTAGCTTCATTTGAAACGGGCCCTGACCATAGGCAATCTGAGTACACGCTAACAGTGCCCCAATCCCACCGGATACAGGGCTCCAGTGTGGACCCTGGTTTCCAATGTACATCTTGACAACACTGCTTGCTATTGTGCTTAAACATAGAACAGGTTCAAAACCTCTGAATAGTTAATTAAAACGATTAGCAATTAATAAAAAAATATGCATAAAATAATGTGTAGAAAAAGTTGAGGTAAAAAGCAATCTGCTCCTTTCTCTTTTGTGTGACAGCTAATCTTTATAATTAATTGTTTACCGCCAAGGTTTGTGTGCCTACAAACACATAAGCACAATAACAAGCAACGTGGTTAAAAGGAGTATGGGACAAACGAGTGGCCGTTAAGACTTTCCGGACTATAACCTCCGACAAAGGGGGCAGAGCACAGGAGCCCCAGTGGTTGGGGGAATGGAGCGCTGCATCACGGTCTGAACTCGTTTTGAAACTGCCTCTGGGGTAAATACCTCAAGTCTCACCAATCACAGCCATAAACACCTGTGCATTCCACTAGCAACTGATTGGTAAATGCTTTTGACAGTGCAGGGAAAGATCAGTTCCTGTGACAGGTCCAGGCCAGGTGTGGTGCGTCTCAGTCAGGCAGGTGTGGACAGGGCAATAGTATGTCTGGGTCTAAGTGCAGCTGACTGAGGCCCTGCGCTGTTCACTCAGCACCAGCAGGGGGCATCCCTCTCGGCCAGCTCTAGAAGGTGGGCCTCGACCTCCACGGCGTCGTCCGGAAAACGGTCAGTGAAGGAGCGGATGAGTCCGGCTGCACTGCCCTCGTACTCTACCAGGTCCACACTGTCCCCTGCATCACACCATTTACAACAGACACGTTCTAATCTCAGAATACCAATGAGCGGATTCATTTTTTATATCTGGCAGACACTAATCTAGACCAATTTACAAATACACATTTTCATTAAAAGGTAACTATTATTATCTATATATAACCATACCATGGGAAGGGGTTTCATTTTAGGGTCACTAGGATTTGGACTCAGAAGCATTAGTCTGAGGAAGAGGGGGTTGCCTAATTTGCGAGAGCACAAGGTCACTCATCAGGGCAATAACGCTGTCACCAAAGTACTCAACTACATTGATTCTGAAAACAAAAAACATTTCATTTAAGAAAGACATCAGCAATTACTGATTTAACCAAAATATCACAAAATGAAATGTTGAGCTGGCCCTTCAGATGCAGGAACGTGTCTTTGTGGGAGAATAACTTCCCTGTCCCAGTGGCTGGCTGATTTGTGTAGTATTCTGATTGCTAGCAGTTGCTATTCAAACTCAGATATTGAACAAAAAAAAACGTGAAAAATCAAGGTGACTAGCCAAAAAGACTTTCTCAAGGATATCAAAACGATATAAAAATTCTCAAGCACAGCTTAGAAAATGAATGGTTTATCTTTACACTACTGGGCAATAACAGACTGCTATAAAACAAAAAGCAGACATACAGTGAAAACATCTATGCCAGGTTTTTGTGAGCTAGATTAAGGCCACACAGGACAATGTCTGCGGCTGTTTCTGGAAAAACCCAGCCACTTACGTAAATGTGGTTGTGCCTTGGCGTTAAGACAGTGGGAAACTGACCTTTGACCGTGGTGTTGGCCTGCACGAACATTTTGCGAGCCTCTTTGCGCAGGAGAACAGTCTCCCGCAGGCGTAGGAAGTTGTGAGAGCCGCTGTCGGACACGGCCGAGTAGCCCTGATACAGGGCTCTGCCTCCCTCCACGTCAGCGGTGGACTTGATCACCTGTAAGGAGTGAAGACAAGCCAGAGGTCAAACAGCAGACATGCTTGTTAAGGGAGACAACCGACGGCCCGGCAATCCGACGATGACCGGTAGGTTTTCTACACTTCCACCAGCCGTGCCTGTAGTTTGCAGAGGAACCTCCCGATGGCAGCCTTGCCCACGGTGTGGATCTTGCTGCGGTCCAGTGTTATGATGGCATCCGGGCGCCCATCCTTCCCCGTGCACTCCTTCAGTGTCACCAGCCCCTCGCCGGCCTCCAGGAGCACCCGCAGAATGACAAAGCGAGCCTGCATATGGGCCTGCGATGGAAGGAACAGCAGGGTTTAGCTTGTGATGTCATTACATTATGATCTACACAGCGGTGTTTGTTAGTGGCATTTACGTCCAGTATTTCTTTACCGTGTCTGCCTGGTTCTACCAAACTGACAATAGTTAAAGATATTGTATGTATTGGCAGTAAAAGACATTTGTTGAGTTTCATGGGTCTTATGGATTTGGCCAATGTTTGACCAGAGTAAATGGCTCAAATTCACAAACATTTAGTGTTTAGTGTAGCTGACCTGTCTCCAGCTATGGCTCTCAGGGGTGTAAAACTCCAGGCCCAGCAGGCCAGCTCGGACCATGTTGAGCCAGTTGATATACACCAACTCCTCTGCATCTTCGCCCTCATGGCCAAAGATACTGTTCAAAGGCAGGGAGAATATTGTTGTTCATGAATACCCTCCTAACATGTAGGTTTGATGATTCGGTGTGTGTATACCCGAGCACGGATGAACAGACCTGAGCACTTGCTTGTTGAGGCACAGGTAGAGCCCCACGCACTCAGCCCGGCACTCTTCATAGGAGCAAGAGATGGTGGAGAATTTACTGTCCCATGTCTCGTTGCCTTTGTACCAGGTGCTGATCTGAAGACCACAATCCATATTTTACACAAAGCCTGCTAAAACCCTTCAACGACCACAACTCCCATTATTGATCATGCTCATCAAAACAGTCCGTTTATCCTCAATATCTGATGGTCCTTAGACCTAATCCTTATAATCGTTATGCTGAAGCAAAGAATAAAGAAAACATATGCTAGCCTAGCAAAGAACAGAGGTAAAGACTCACCTTTTCTCCAGTCTCTGGATTGAGAACACTATCTTGATCAAAGTTGAAAGTTCCTTTTTCATCCTATACGGATGTCAACACAATGAGTGACAAAGCACAGTGTCCCCCATCCCCACCCATTTCAGTAAAGCAGTGTCAGCAATGACCACGCAATCACCTCGCCAGCATAAGTCAACTGATGGACACTCAAATGTAGAAAGGGCTACGAATGCCTGGGTGGACCATGAAAGATGAGCATGCATGGGTGGTGGCAACTCTTGCTCACCTGGACGAAGAGCTTCCCGCTGCCGTGGCCCAGCAGCTCATGAAGGCCAACCTGAACCTCAAAGGAGGGCCCCTTCCACTTAATGTACGCGTCCTGAAAGACACAGAGCCGACTGAAGGAAACGATACAGACCAAAACATACAGGATCCTTGCCCTCAAGACATTGAAGCCCAGCGATGACTATTACAATGACACATAGTCCTCAGGAAGTGGTAGTGGGGAGGGATTGGATTACCTTGGCATCTTCATCCAGGAAGGTGAGCTTGTCCTTCTGGGTAGCATAGGCCACAGCCAGCACATTGCCCAGGGAGACGTTCTTAAAGCCCTCTGACTGTCGGATATCATCATCTAAATAAAGACCGCACACACAAACAGACGGCAGCCAGCTCAGGTCAGATGTCCTATCTAAGAGCTTAATGAGATGCTCAGCGGATCGCTCGGCGCAATTTGAAGTGATTAAGGAGTCGGATGTGGCACTCACAGTTGGGAATGTTAATACCAGCTGGAATGCCACTGCCAGCGAACGTCAGTACGTCCAGCGAGGTGAAGTCCGGCAGGAGAAAGCGGTCCTTCTCAAATTCTGTTGGCCAAGGTAAGTCTGGCAGCAGCACCTCGGCTGAGCTCACCAGCTTAGCAAAGCGTTCGCTCATCGCCTTGTTCACCACAGCAACAAAGCCTGAGCGGAGAAAAGGACAAACAAGATCACCAAGGAGTCCTGACACCTGTAATAATATGGATTACAGTGCACGTTTTGCCTTTTCATTTGTACCTTCAAACTCTCCCCTGGAACCAAAGGGATCCCTGTAGCTCTCAATGAATCCAATATAACTATGGGAAAAAGGGTCAAAGAAAAGGAACAAGTTAAAAAAATATGAAAGGATTGCTACTCGACTGGAAGGCCAAATCTACAGCGCAGTACTCCCCTACCTCTCCACAATGGGTCCCTTGTCCTTGATCCAGAAACGAGAGCCTTCTTTGTGTGCATCCACAGACCCGTAGGTGAAACTCCGTGCATATTCCTCCAGCATTTTCCTCTGGTTCTCATTAGCCGCGTGGTCCTGTCATCCAAGACGGCATGTTTACAAAAGACCAAGTTTCATTTTAAGGATTCATTTTGAATCGCAAAGTTTTTGGTTTAATAAGGGATAAACACGCTTTCGAATTAGGAAACTGTTGGAACTCACCTTAGCTTTCTCCAAATGTTCACTGACTTTCTTCATGAGGGGAGCATAGTCACCCCTGGAAACCGTGAAGACGCAGTCCTCAAAGTCATACTGGCCACACCTGGTCTCTCCCTCCCCATCCACTGCAGTGTCTACAGAATATGGGATTTAGAAGAATTCATAATGGACATGAAAATAATTAGAGAACACATTGTGGACAGAAACAGCACCACCTTCAACAGGACGTGCCGGTCTCACCGTTCTGCACAGCGGATGCCAGGCGAACCTCGTAACAGGTCTTCCCTTCAGATGTCTTTTTGAACAGTCGTGTGTTGTAGGCACTCAGGTTCTGAAAGGTTGAAAGTAATTTCAATCCAGCCATGCTAATAATACAGACACAAGACAAACCTGGATACAGTAAAAGCTCTGCAAAGAGCGTTGCTTTGACATAAAAGTCATAGAGGAGCCTGTCAGAAAACGGGGTACCTTAGGACCAGGAAAATGGAGCGGCAGCTGTCCATTCTAACGTCCCTATAGAGTTAAACTGTGTCTGATGTGTACGACACGCCAGCATCTTTACACGACACGCCAGCATCTTTACACGACACGCCAGCATCTTTTCACGACACGCCAGCATCTTTTCACGACACGCCAGCATCTTTTCACGACACGCCAGCATCTTTTCACGACACGCCAGCATCTTTTCACGACACGCCAGCATCTTTTCACGACACGCCAGCATCTTTACACTTTGCCGTGCCACTTGAATAAAGGCTTCTTGGACAAAGTGCCTTCGACCGGTTAGTCTACAGTAATACACACCTTTGAATCCAGGAACCTCTGGGCCAACTCAGCATCGTCCAAAAAACAGTTCCCTGAGAAGTATGAAGTGATTCCCTGAGGACATAAAATAAATACTGTTACCACCACTAACAGCATATAGGTTTTATTCAGGGAACTAAAGCAATAGGGGAAGCCCACCACCAGACAAGTGTGAGACGGGGCTTCCAGCAGTCTTACTTTGTCACCCAATCCCAGTTGTTTCTGTCTGTCCTCCAGGGAGAAGAGAAGGGTGGAACAGCTGTCCCACAGGGCCTCCATCTCACTGGGGCGGTCAAGGAAGGCTTGGCTCTGCCACACAAGGGCCTTCAGTTTCTCCTTTTTTGAGAAGAAGTATTAGTATACCAACACAACACTCTGAGACAGAATGATATCTTCACATATACAAGCAAGGATAATCTACCTTGGGGAGGTTGGGAATGAATTTGGTGTCCCCAAATGACTTGTAGTTGCCCATGTTGGCATAAAGGCCTGCAGCATAAACAAGAAAGGCCTGCAAAGGAGACCAAAAAACAGGAAATGATCAGTAGGCTGAGTAACGAAAAAGGCTGGTTTATTACAACAGTGAGGGAGTCTGAGCTGGTGGTGTGAATATGTGACATATTCAGTTCACTGTGCATTTTGTGCTCTTTATCAACTGTTTACATCAGTATTGCTCATTATAATACTAGAGTGTATCCCTCAATATGTTTTGTCCAGCCAGTTGCTTTAATGTAATTCACCTGGTACTCCTCAGGAGTAAGTCCAGCAGCCGTGGCCACATTCTCCAGCTGTGCTGGTGGCTGCTTGCGGAAGAGCCTCTGTAAGAGCACATAGATGGAGGCTGACTCTGGCGAGGTCTGAAGCAGCACAACCAATCCTCCGTACCAAGCTGACCGGGAGAGGTAGTGTGCATAGAGCTGTTCTTTAGGGGAGAGCAAGCGAAAGGCTTCCGCACAGTCAAGCGCAGAGATCCCAATATCATTGGGGAGGTAGTACTGGGAGTCCACCATAGTGAACAACAGCCGGGACGCTTGTTTCCTTTTCAGCCCAACGTTGACAGCTGAGAATCGATAGCTAAAATGTTCAACAAAAATGAATAAAACATTATTAGATTATAATATATAGTATATATTAGTTGCATGGTTACACGCCCAACTTTGTATTATCAAGTATTTCGTAATTGTGTCCATAATCAAGGAACTAGACCACTACAAACCAATGTCGATTAGAAAGCCTTACGGATTCGCTAGCTAGCCATAGTGAAAGCGAAACTGTTGGTTAGATTAAACTTTAAACTGTTAATAAAAGAAGGTAACATTAACTGGGAGACATTATTGCAAGGTCGTTAACTGATAATCGTGCACGTTCATAAGAACATTTTATTAATCAAAAAGTACTGCAGCACATGGATTGCGGGTAGTAGCTCGAAGCTAGCTACCAGCTATACAATGCCTTCATTTACAGCTATCGTAAACTCAGTTACTGAACAGTGACCTGGCCATTTACATAATTGCGTAGCTACCTCTTCCAAATACGCAAGCCTTGAATCACTTTACTACGAAACATCCAGCAGATATTATGCTATCTTTCTGTTGCCGTTTGATCAAGTTTAGAAGTAGCTAATAGGCTACAGTACCTGCTTATATGTGATAATATGTGGACAGCTCTAAATCAGTGTCTTGTAAGCAACAT